>VXBR01003940.1:10580-33377 GCA_013400215.1 Cisticola juncidis | reverse complement strand
TTTTTTTTTTTTTTTTGTCTAACCACCAAAAAATCTCTTTCAGTTCACTAATGGCAAAGCAGCAGCAAAACCGAGGTGGAGCGAGAGGTGCTGAGCAAACCTGGTTTGCTGCTTGAATGAATTTGCAAAAGTAGCGAATACTTTTTGCAAGGCCTCCAGTGCACAGCAGAAATAGTCCAAGTTTGAGGCTGGGGGACTTTTCAAGCTCGTTTCCCCGCTGTGGCACATAACGAACAGACAAAAACCCCTTTCTGTAGCCTCCGCTGGCTGCGACATTTGTTGGTGTCTGTGGATCTTATTCAGAGCACTTTGTGCAACACTCGTAGTAATGTAACTGTATTGTGGCAGGAGACTGGAGAGGGCAGCAGATCACTCGCTCGAAAACATGACCTTTTAATTTAAACAAAAGACTTGAAAAAATGAAAGTGGGTCTTAAATGCAGTTTAATCAGTCAGGCGAAAGATGTCTAATGAAGCTGCCAGACAGATTTGTAGCCAGACTGTCACTTTACCCATCATGTTTACAGCCTCCAGTGGTGAGATTAGGACTGGGTGAAGGCACGGTCTATCCAAATTTCCCCAGTCTGCTCCTCTACCCTGTCTGTTGAGTTTTGACAATTTGACAAATTATTTTGTTGTGTTGTCTCTAGACCTGGAGGAGCTGAGCGTGTTGCTCCCACCTTAGAGTGCAGCTGAGCGTTGCCTGATGGAGGGATGAGACACCCAAAGAGATGCTGCAATGCTACAAAATCAAGGTAAACCCTCTTGGATTTCCTGCTTTATGACATTTCCTCCTAGGTGAGCCACCTGCCTCTTGCATAAGGACAGCTGAAAAGTTTCAGAGCAATTTTTAAACCTCTTGATTGCCTCTGCTGTGAATCAATGAGTTGTTTTTTTTCCAGGACCTCTATTTCTTATTTAAAGCCACTGGCTGTAGTGATGTTTAGGGCAGCTGTGGAAACATTTTGGCAGCTGTAGGTGCATCAGAAGATGCCTACACCAAGAAGGAACTTGATTTAATGAGAACCAAGTGAGAAACCTCTCCAGAGTTAAATTCCCACCTCTGTGACCACCATGGCAGCAGCGATCGCGCATTTCTCGCCAATGCCGAATTGGTTGTGTGTTATCCTTTCTGGGTGCAGGGTTTTTACTCATTTTGCAGGGAATTTTTGCTCCTTAAGAAGTTTTCTGTGGCTGCCCGTTGTAGAAGCCAACCTCTGTGTTTATCCACAGGCTAAGCAGGGCTCAGACACACAGAGTCTGAGCTCCCCCGCACAGCCATGTCGGTGAACCCAGGCTGGAAGGGGAGGAATTGCCTCTCCAGAAGATGAGAGGGGATCCATTTTCCATGCTAGCTCTTTCCTGGGGGTTTTTGCCAAGAAGACAAAAAACCACTCAGAGTTTTATGGCTTTTCACCCTTTTTTTTTTAAAAAAAAAAAAGAACATCAAAGTTATCACTCCTGCTTTCCCACCATAATCCCACAAATCCTAATGTATGTCTCCCAGTCCTTTCATGCTAAAAGCACAAGAGTGTGTGTGTTTTGCAGCATTTAGGAAGGTGCTGGCTGTTTCTCCATTTGCATACACACTGTGTCACTAAAAGAGCCAAACCAGGAAAAACAGTTTGAACTCAAACATTTGCTTATTTTTCTCAGGCACTTTAAAGCCAATTTTTTTAAAATATCTTACGTGACATGATGTCTAATTCTACTTAAGTGGAACAAGACAAGTGGACAAAAATTACTTTTCTTGTGAGTTGCCTTTTTATCCTTCTCCCTTTCCCTAAACATTTTTTTTCCTTAAGTTTCATGCTTAGCAAAAAACCCATCTGTAATTGTCTTGTCATGATTGTAGCCGTTCCCATTCACTGCCACTTTACAGGGAAGCCCCGGGAAAAGAATTCTTAAAAATGAAATTTCATGCTTGCATGTGTTTCTGTGATCTGCAGTGTGTATGATCTCCGAGTGGAAAAACTTCTCTAAAAATAACTGGATTACCCTTGCTCCGACGCCATCTGATGCCTCCTGAGCAGATCCTGCCGCTCGCCTGTGATCTCTCTCCCACTGCAATCGGGGTGACAGGCATTGAGGAGAGGGCCTGGCGGTGACACCCCCGTCCTCACCCCCCTCAGGACACTGCTGGGGGAGTGGGACAGCCCCTCTCAGCAGAGCACAAAGCCCTGACCCGTGGCAAACAGGGAAGTAGCGTTGTTACCTGGTTATTCGGGAAGACCCGAAGTGTTTTGCCTCAAAGGTTGTTTTGAGAATTATTTTCCTCACAGGCCTCCTCCATACAGGTTTTATTTTTGTTTTTGTTTTTGTTTTTGAGGGAACGGGTTTGGACAATGCAGCTTGGGGGGTGTGTGTCCAGTGGTGCGTGCAGGGCATCGTCCCAACCCTCCCCATCCATCAGGAAGGCTCCCATGGAGCCTGAGGCTGGGACCTGCCCCCTTTGGTTGTAAAACCAAACCCTCTTTTCTCTGCAGCATCCAGCCCTGGTCTGGGGCCTGCAGGTGGTATTGCAGCCCAAGAAATAAATACTGATGGAGTCCAGAGATCCAAATATTCATCTTTCAGGAGGTTTTTCTTCTTATCTTACAATCATTTTTCCTATATGAACACACTCTTTGGCTTCCTTAAGATGGGAACTGCAGATGCAGCCAGAGCAACAGCAAAGCTTCCTCTTTCCCTGCTGCCCAGAGATTTCATGGTAGGTTTTCCTGCCTGGAAGTAGAAATGACTTTGTGAGTCCTTGCTCCTGCAATGCCACCCAGCAATGGCACCTGCCAGCTGGGCCAGTGGTGCCAACAGGACAAAAAGAGTGTGTCCTCCTCTGGCATGGCTGTATCCAGTCCTGCCCCACATAAGTAACAGTCCCCCAAGGGCTACCTTGAAAAGGGATTAGATAGGAGTGTGTAGGAAAAACCACAGAGCAGATGAGAGTAATAACACGTTAGCAGGAGCAGGAAGGCTGGTCCGGTGACTGAACACCAGACTTGGACTCAGGAGATCAAGGTTTAATCCTCCATTCTTCTACAGATGTTGGCAAGTCACTTAATCTCTCTGTGCCTCAGTTCCCCATCTGGAAAAGGAAGATAATGGTAGTTCTTTTGTCTGCACTGTCTGTTTAGATTTCTAAGTTTTCCAAGTCCAGGGATGGTTCTTCAGGAGCGTATAGATGGCACCTACCTCTGCAGAGGGAACCACACTGCAGCCTTCCATGCTAGAAATGATAATTAATAACAGAACTATCAGTCCTTTGATCATCAGGGAACTCACGCTGGTTTGCAACAAAATTTGCAATTAGTGCATGATCAGACCTTTAATTGAAGTTGAATAAACACTTCATTTAACATAAGGGGCATTTCCACAAGATCTTTTATGGAGTCTTGGGACTCTCTCTTTGCATCTTCACATGAGTACAATTGTCATCCCCATCCTGTAATACCTGAAAGCCATTTTCAAGCTGGGTGCTGAGGCAGAAATTGTAGAGAGGGGATTTTAACTGACAAGAAATATAAGCAATAACTTTGCCTGTGGTCCTTTTGAGTCCACCATGGATTCAGAAGAAATCAGACCAACTCCTGCTGTGGGAATCCCCCTGCTTTGGAACCCTCTGTTTCTCCATCACCTGAAAAGTTTGGGCTGAATTTATAGAATCATGGAGTCATAGAATATCCTGACCTGGAAGGGACCCACAAAGATCATCGAGTCCAACTCCTGGCCCTGCACAGGACACCCCAAGAATCACAGAGTGTACCCAAGAACACTGAATTTAATGTTTTCAGGGTTATGGATATGTTACATTATTAAGGATGATGTTGTTATTAATCTGGGAAACCTACCACAGCCAAAATCACAAGTAACATTTCAGGAGAAAAGGCCCAAAGTAACTATTTCTGGAACTTTTCCTTTGCTGATGTGACATGAAAGAAAAATATTTTAAAGTCTGTTCACTCTGCTTTCCAGTGGGAGAGAATTGGTATCTGTCCTGATTATACTTAGCATCTACCAGAGTCTTCACTGAGGTTAAAAGGAAATTTCAACAGGTAGGATTATCTCCAACAAGTGTTATATCCTGCCAAATTGTGTTTGGATTTTGTTAGACTTATTTACTTGTTCCCAACACCCAGGGAAGCAAAGACTTTTTTTTCCTGCTAAGAATTTGGCTGTGTTTGAAGACATGGGAACTGTGTTTTTTAGGTGAATCAGACTCAGGTGGCCTTTGGGTTTTGACACAATATTGATTTACTGACTACCTCTCTCTTCTGCTGGATGTGCCATGGCTGCTGTGAGCAGTGCTGAGCTATTAGAGATCTCCAGGAATTCTTTCTGGTGGCAGGTTTGGCTTAGAACAGTTCACTTGAAGTTTTTTGGATTAACTGGTTTATGGTTCTGTCTTGCTTGTAGCCTGTCTCCAGAACTGTGGGATGTCCTGAAATTCCCCCTGCCTGTCTTCTCTCTCTCCATTTCCTCTGACTCTGCCCAAGAACCTTGGTGAAGATGCAGGCCTGATGGTGATGCCCCCACTGATGGTTCCACAAATAAACCCCTTGACTTCAGCTCTCTGATCTTCCATCCATCTCCTCTTTTTCCTGTGCTCGTCCCTCATGCACATCTCTGCTTTCCAGTGCTTCCCATCTTGCTGTTCAGTCCTGTATCCCAGTTTTATTAATGAGACATCAGGCACTAAGTGAGCTCTGGGCCTCTCAGTCCTTTTCTTTTGTCTCTGTCCCTGATGAAAATCTTCTGTGCTTATTTTATGTATTGAAGGTGGATGGTTCTCTCAATTATTTGTTTTGAAGGGATGATCTGAGTGAAGAACTGATGCCAAGAGTGTGCCCCAGCTGCATCTTATACTTCCAAATCCTCTTTTGTTGAACAGGTAAGGAGCTCTGAGACTCCTGGAGCCACAGCAAATTCCTAATGAAGGAAGAGTGGGGTAAGAGAAGACATTGCCTTTGCAGAGGGTCACATGTCCCCACAATGGAGTAAATGCTCTGGAGTGAATATTCTGTGTGTGCATGATAAGCCTTAGATAGCCCTGGTTGTGTGCATGCTGAAAAAGATGGCAAGAAAATTACAGATATTTTTCTTTTTATTTTTAAATTCCAAGTGTCATGATTTTTACCATTTTTTCCTGTGACTAATTGCACTGAAATGTGGATGGAAGAGGGTCTGGGTTTACCAGTCAGTTGAAAATTAAGAAGAACTGAAGAAAACTGTCTTTCTCCCTATTTCTGTTGAAAATTGTCTCTCATTTATTTGAGCCAAACCTCTGTCATGCCCCCTGTCCACAGTAGTCTGTGTTCTTGGCATCCTCCTTTTCCCATGGGGTTCTATTTTTGGCATCTTCCAGCTTCCTTGTGGTACTGTATTCTTGTCTCTGAGTCAAAAGAACTGGGGGGTTATGGGGGTGCCAGGTGAAAATAAATCCTGGAAATATTTATCATTTTCTCACTGTAAATTTTCCATGAAGGAGGGAAATTTCTAAACAGCTGCAATTTACAGTGCTCTGCTGCACAAGGGGTTTTAAAACATCAGATCTATTAGTTCTAGTCAATATAGGCCAAGTTATTCTGAGAGATGAAAATTCTACCTAGATCTTAAATCTTTCCTGGCAGTGACAGATGCCAAAGCCTTTCTGGAAAAAAAAATACAATTGTTTTGTCAAAGCTCACTTTATAAATACCTTTTGCTGGAATGATGATGCTTTGTTTGAAACACACTGCAGAAAACTGACAGTGGGGATGGAAAACGCTGACCTAGTTTTATCCAGAACAAAAGCAGGATTTATTTTTTTGTACAATTTTTCCTCTTCTTCTTTTTTTTTTTTTTTCTTCTTTTTCTTTTTCTTTCCTTGTAAGAAAAGAGAGTTCAATAAATGCTAGGGCTTAGGGAAGAAGCTGGTAGTGAGAAGAAAAGCCAAGCACTTTCATGGTCAAATTTCCACAAGAAATCTTTATAATCTACCTGGAGCTCTTGGGCAGGTCAGTGCTGCCCTCTGTGAGGTGTTGGGGTCCTGGTGCTTTTGATTGTTATGAGACCTCAGCCCTAAAAAACACCTTCAGCTTCTGCTCTGAGCTGGATTTTTAGAAAAGATTAAAATGTGAGTGGAGGCATCCCCTTTAAATGAGATGGATGTGATTTGGCAGGGATGGATGAGGACTCTGGATGCCAAGCCAAGGAATTTTTCATTGGTTCTGCTGGAGGCCAGGTGGGGCTCCTGATTCCTGGCTTTAAAAAATTGTCATTCCTGCCTTTGGGTGAAGAGCTCCAGCAAGCAGCTCAGGAGGTGCAGGAAATCCTGTTCAAGCTCCTGGTAAGAAAAGGCAAATTAATGGCAAAAAAAGTCCAGCAGAGCTGTGACCCTTTAAGGTGCAACTTCTGAATCTGCTGAGGGAAACACAGTCCTTGTTCTTCTCCTTTTTGTATCAAGCACCTGCTTAAGTCACAGTTTATGGAATTAAGGGAAGGATCCAAGGTCAGGCCTTGCACTGGTGCTGCTGATAGAGAACATCAAAAGTCTAAATTCTGAGGGGAATTGATGCAGCTCTGGTGGTGCTGGAGGCCAGGTTGGATGGGCTTGGAGTAACCTGGGAGTGGAATGGGATGGACTCCAAGGTCCCTTCCAACCCAAACCATTCTGGGATTCTGTGGTGTCAAGGCAAGAAGGGATGAAGAGGGTAATGGAGCAGAAATCATTCATCCAGGAAAAAAGTCCAGAACACACACAGAAGCTCAATGAAAGCTTTCCTTCTTAAGTTTGCCCAAGACATAATTAAAATTAACACAAGCAATGAAGGAGCACTACGACATCACTTAATTTTTCCTCTTCATTAGAGCTCCATGAGCATTTGGGCTCTGCCAAGTTTGCATCCTGTACTGAGAACTTCTTGGTGCCTACACCAGGAGCATCTTCCAGAGCATTCCAGGTCATTAAAAATTCACTGCCTGCTCGTTGCTCTCTGTCAGGAAGGTTTTCTCTCAGAATTCCCCTGGCTGGTGCTGGAGCTGGTGTGGCTGTGGGTCAAAGTTTGCATCTCAAGTTCTCCTCATGGTGTTTGTCACCAGCTAAGGACATTTTCAGGAGAGGAAACAACACAAGGGCAAAATGTGTTAATATTCAGCCTGCCTGTTCCAGGCTGTAAATGAAGCAAATGTTTTTGTGAAAGAGAATGATTTGAAATATTGTTATATATTTCAATTTTTTCCAATATATTATTGAAAATTTCAAATGAAATTTGAAAATATTAATAGTTTATCTTTTCTGTTGAAATATAGCAAAGATAAACTATTAATATCTGCTGCCACTGATTTTCTTCTGTGCTGTTGGTAACACTGGCTTGCATAGGGCAGCAGAGTGTTTTTAAAAATAATGTTTAAAATTACTAGCTTTTATGCATTAATATTAAAATTTACAAATTTTAACCAAAGAATTTCTACTGTTTGTTAAAAATTACTAGTTTTACTTGTCAATGTTAAAAAATAATATTTTCAGTAGGATTTTTAAATTAGTATCTCAGTAATACTAGCCATTTAATATTCAATTAAATGTTCAATTTTTAATAGTGTTTAATATTATTTGATATCTAATGTTTAATATTAAAATTAATACTAAAATAAATAGTTTACTAGTTCCAGAGATATGAAGTTATGGGGAGGCTTGTAGAGAATTGAGACCTACACAAACATAATGAAAAAACCCTGAAAAATATAATAATTAGATAATTTTAATTGTTGATAATTTCAATGCATTTTTTGTTGTTATAATTTAAAAAAAAACATTTCCTTAAGACTGCACTGTCATTCTTTTAGAAAAATCACATCCTTTCTAGAAAACGTCTTCCTTTGTGAACTTGAATTTCAGCTCCCAGAAGGTCTAGGGCAAACTATCACTTGGAGATGGGTTTTAGGTTAAATGTTAGGGGGTTCTTAAGCAGTCATTGCAAATAGCTAGGTTTTATTCAGTGAAAAATGGATTTTATTGTACAAGGAAACAAAAAAAATCAACCTCCAACCTACTGCACAGTTAACTGCCATCTTTGTGCCCACCTGTTACCTTTAATTGCAAATTCAAATCCATGAGGTGACACTCAGAAAGCTGAAATAATGTGAAATAAATGTGAAATATCCCACAGCTGATGGGACTTTTCCCTCATTGCTGTCACTGTGGGGTTCCAGTCTGGTGGGGACACTGCCCAGTGGGGTGGGAATTGCTTGGGAACCTCCTGTGGAGATGCTGAGGGTTATCCAGCTCCAGAGACAGCCCCTGACACTCCAGCCAGTGATGAGTTCCCTCATCTTCTCTGGTTTGTTTGGACCAAGGTTTAGCATCCCCACAAGAAGCCCCTGGTGAGCATCTCCTCCAGCAGGAGACCAGGAACTAACACTGAGTGACTAAATACCCTTGGGGGCTTCTGTTGCTCTGCTGTGGGCTCCATGCCTCAGAAATCTGGTGAATGGCACCAGTTTGCCACAGGTGAGAGAAGAAAAGCAATGCATTTTTTCAAACAGCTTTGGGTGCTGAAGTTATTCTTTTAAAGGGTGATAATTCAGAAAGACACAACAGCAGAGCATGGAGGAAATGGAGTCTCCGGGTCTCTGGCTCAGCCCCATCCCTGTCAGTGCCTCATTAATCTCCCTACCTGTAGACCAGGGGGAATCACAAAATCAAAATCCATTTGTGAAACCAGCAGAGTGACCAAACGAGGGGCTGGACCCTCTCAAAGGCACCAGGGGGCTGAGAAAGCCTCGTGTGTCACTGGTTTGATGTGTTGGTTCTCCTCACAGCGATTCAAAGAGGGGACACATCTGAAAAGGAAGATAGTCTAATGAGTAAGACATTTGGTAAATAAGACCAATTAAAAAGCAAAAGCAGTACACATCTGAAAAGGCAGATAATATGGTGGGTAAGACATTTGGTAAATAAGAGCAAATAATGATGTTCTAAACCTCAACCTAACACACTCGTGTCAACACTTGTGATCTCATCCACAGCAGGTTTGTACCATTTCTAAAATACTGGTGGCTTTTTGTCCTCCATGGGAAATATTTTGTTGCCTTCTAATCAGGTTTTTTACTTTAATTTTGGGCATGCAGTAGGATCCAAAGGGGAAAGTAGTCTTCTCTTTTTCACCCCTCTTTTGTTTGTTTGTTGTGTGTGGGGTTTTTTGTTTGTTTGTTGGTTGGTTTTGGAGGGTTTTTTGGTGGGTTTGTTTTTTTTTTTTTTTTTGTTACATTTAGAACACATTCAAAAGTAAGCTGTGATGGAAATGCTTTTATGGTTTTATTTATTTAGAAGTGTTATTAGGACCATTTTTTAATGTTTAAACAGATGTATTTATGGGGCTATCAGGTTCTATAGAAAATGCTGAAGCCTTTCTTACCTATCATCTGTCCTTCTGGTGTAGAGAGCTTCCCAAGAGCTTCAGGTTCAGCCTAAAACAAGTCTAGTCCTTAAACAATCTTTGACCTCAGCTTCAGAGTGGTGGGACAAACTGGTCCATCTCATGAGGCACTGGGAGAGCTCTGTACACCCCTTTGGTTTCAGGGAATCATCATTTGAAGTCTGGGTGGTTCTTAGATTGACAAACTGTGCATCCAAACTGGATCTTTCTATTAATTTAAAATCAGTGTGAAGTTCACCATTCCATGATGTTAAAATATCCATTCTTGATTTGAAAACCTTAGGAGCTAGACAGTTCCCCAGTTTGCTCAATTTCTGTCACTGGACTTAATCACTTTCAATATTAAAAATATTTACCTTATTTCTAGAATTTCTCTAGTTGAGTTTTGAAGCCATTGCTACTTTATACATCTCTCTTTAGGTGTCAAAATCCATGTTTCTATCAAATGTTTTCTTTGGATTAAAGTACTATCTAAAATCCTCTGTCTGGACAGGTGCTGCAAACCACAATTAGACCAGAACTGCTGCCTGACATTTTTCACATTGCAATTCCAACTAATCTGTGCAGAGCTCAGCTCACGTGGTACTTGACGGGAATTTTTTTGATGGAGGAGTGGCTAAAAAAAATAAATCAAATTTTTTCAAATTAACTTCTTCTTTGAACTGCTATTGGAGAATACTTTGAAGGCTTTTTCCTTGCTTTGTTTGTTTGTTTAGAGCATGTCTTGCTGCTAGGAAGTGAATATTTGAGCTCAGCAGTGGCTGATGACAGATGTCCCCCAGCAGTGCTTCTCTTCCAGCAGTGGCTGAGTGGGACTCCCAAGGCCAAGTTTCAGTACTTGAAAAAAAAAAAAAAAAAGAAAATGTGCATTCACTCTGCAGTGTTTCAAGGGTTATATAGGAAATTTTTGCTCAGTGGATTCTTATTTGAGGACAATGCAAATTCAGGCTTTTCCTTGGCAGTAAAAACGACCGAAGAATAATTTGGAGAGTAACTCATTCAGAAACAGGAAGAAAAAAAATCAAAGTATAATATTCCATATGTTATATTTTATTTTCTGGAATATGGGATGTATTGATTTCAGCAAACCTGAACAGTGATGGTGCCTTTTTCTTTTCTCATTCTCCTCCTGAACACTCTTTGGGGCTATTTCCATAAAGGCCCAGCTGGTACTGGGATGTCATGTGAGACACAGGGACACACAGCTGGGAGAGCCCTGTGAATCCAGCTCCCTGGCTTTATCTGGAATTATAATAGCTCTAACATTTTGCTGAGTAGGCAGACCTTTCCTTACACTTATTTTGTTGCTGGGTCACAGCTCTTCATCCTCCAGGAGGCAGTTTCCCCCTAAGTGACCCCTTTCCCTGGTGAGCAAACACCTGGAAATTGCCCATATCAGCGACTCCAGCTACAGGTCTTGATAAGGGAAATATCTCCTGCAAACTCAGGACTTTGGGAGTGATTAGGGATGGATTTATTCCATTTTCAGGGGGCTGTGCTTTGGTCTGCCATCCTGCAGTCCTTTCAGGAGGGGACTCTCTGTTTTGCTGCTTGTTGCACAGCACATCGTGGACAATAAATCTACATTTAATTCATGCTGTATTTATTTGTCTGTAGACTTCAGATGTTTTAAAGTAGAGAAAAAAGTTGTGCGAGTCCCAGATGACTTATGAATAGCACAGGACACAGCACTCCACCCTGGGATTCCCAGCTCAAAACCTTTAAGTGTTGGCAGACCTAAGCAAAACTTAAAGGAAAAGTTGCACAACTCCCTGAATCTCCATAATTCTCCATACAGTAAAAAAATTCTTTAACTTATGAAGTATTTAAAAGAATGGTAGATGTAGAACTTGGAGGCTTGGTTTAGTGGTGGCCATGGCAGTGCTGGGGGAAAGGTTTGGACTTGGTGATCTTAGAGGACTTTTCCAACCTGAGTAATTTTATGACTCTGGGATCCTATGTCAATAAACACTACAAAAAAAACTCCAAAACCCAAAAAGCCAAATTAATAATATAGTTTAAAACTCACTGATAAAATAATGACTGCAGGAGTAAATGTGCACATGGAGACAGTGTTTACACATAATGGATAGAAAAGCTGCTATCCTGGTTCAAGGTCAGAACATACATAACCTATACACAAATATATGTACAATCTCAGCAAAGTCATTGTAAAACAAATTAAACCCATCACCAATAATGCAAGGAAGAAAGAAAGATTGTATGATAATGAAAGATATGACCTGATGCAGTTATCTTTATTCCTGTCATAAAGAGTACTGAAAAAAAAATTAGAATTTAAATCTCATCAATAAGAACATTGTTACACACCTGGGGTCTAAACATTTGGGAAGTGCTATATTAGTGAAACCATCTCCAGGGTTACAGGGGGGATGAAAACTGAAAGCAGCAGCCACCTGCAATTTGAAACTGCTAATTTGGGAAGATGTGTCTGTGCCAGCCTGTTTCAAAAGCCCCACACAGGCTGCATCATCTCTGCTGTTGCTGTGATCCCAACACATCCACATCCCAGAGCACAGAGATTTAGATGCACACCGTGGCTCTGTGTCTGAGGATGAGCCTCTGCACCCCTCAGAATGCCTTTAATTCCAAACCCCCAGGGGTTATATTCCCCTCTAGACGTGTTGGGATTTATATCCTGGTAATACTCATGGGAACTGTAAACATGAATCCCTGTTTGAGAAGATGAATCCTCACAACTTTTAGTTCCTGGAGTTTTCTCATGTTTCTCATCCATCCTGTTTCTTGTGCTTATTAGCAAGCTCACAGTTTGTTGATGAGAATTATTGAAATCTACATATTCCTGGGTGAAATTCTGTTATTTTAAGGCAGGGAATGCTTTTCAAAGCAGACAGCATTTTGTGGATACTGATAATGACACGAAAAGGTGCACCTGAGCACCCTGAGAAGGGTGACATTTCTAAATAATCTGCAGAATTACATTCTGATCTCCACCCAGACTTGCAGCTCTCACCAAAAGAAAAAGCAGGACTAAAGCCTGGTGGGTGATTTTTCCACCCTGAGGAACCACAGTCATAAGGTGTGTGCAAAAATTTCTGTCAGAACACTAAAGAGAGCAGGCTCCACACAGCATTGCTGCAGTAGCCTTAATTCAAGTTGCTCAGAATTAGCAGAGCTCCTTTTCACATCTGTGGTTTTGGGGAACAAAATGACTTTTATTTGCTAGCCCACAGCTGTTCTTAGCTCCCAGGGAGCAGCAGTTGCACCTGAGAACTTCTGGGATGTCACAGAGGACACGGAAGGAACCACACGAGGACACGCTGGTGAGCAGGAAAAAAGGGCGAGTTTATTTACAAAACTCATTTTATACATTTCTTATTGGGGCCTGTGGATTGGAGGATGGAATTAAACCTCTCAATCCACATTGGTCAAGCCAACTGTCGATCACCTTTCTCTTCCTACCTAGAAATTTGTAAACACTGAAAGACACTTAGCAAAACATGGCCATTGTGTATAGTACAAAGTGTGATAAAGTAAAATTTCTGATTCCAATATGAAGAACATTACAGAAGGCTTAGAAAAGTCTTCAAAACCAAGGTGACACTGGGTAATGTAAAAAATCCCTCCTTACTCCCTGTCCCCCAAAATTGTCTTAATCTAGCCCATGCCATTTCCATCCCACGGGCATGAAGGAAACCTCTCACCTCGTAGGAGATCAGTCCCAGCTTAGTGCCTCCCATGGGCTGAGCTCCTGTTCCTGAGCAGGCTCTGGACTGAGCCAAACACCACCTAACAACCCCATAACCTGTTTTTGATCCTGGAGGCCGTGTGGGTTTCCCTGCTTGTGGCAAACAGGTGTCAGGGCTGCAGGACAAAATCCTAAAACGGACTAAAGAAAGCCGCGCCTCCAAACCCTTTTTTTGGTGGAGTCTCCCATTGATCCCCTCCTCTGGGGCCTCTTCCAGCATCTCTGTGAAACCCAAAGATAACCTGATTAGGCAACACCTCTTGGAGTGCCAGCAGCTCAGATAACACAGCCTTTCCCATTTGCCACCATGCAGAGCTACATCCCTCCCATCAGGACAGCCTCACCGAGGGAGAGGAGCTCACTGAAGCCGAATCTTAGCGAGGCAGAGGTAATGCTGCTGCTCACAGGAAGGGATTTCAAAGGCTGTGCAGCTGTAACTCTGTCTCTTTTTTTGTAGAAGGTGTCAATTCAGCTCAGTCTTCCCTGACAGTAATCTCATCCTCAGCAGCATGTGCCAGTAATATCCTCTGTTGTTTCCTTCCAGCTCACAGGCTCTGTCCTGTCTCCTCCAGTGGTGACCTCACCTTCTCCCCGCAGTATTTTGTCATTTTGCAGGAAAACTGCAGCACTGTGAGGGAACCGTGGGGAAAGCCATCAGCTTTTGGAAAACTGCAGCTAGTAAGAAATGCCACCAGGTAATGTCACCTTGCATTGTCCCAACTGTCCTTCAAGTGGCTTTTCAGAGAATTTTAAATCCAGTTTGTGGTCTATTCTTTGTTGACGAGATCTAACAACCCCTGGAAAAGGTGAAAAAAAACCCCATTTAAGGACCTCTAAGGTCTATCCTCAAGGATTTTATTCCTCTGAATCATGGAGCCCTGTGTAACTGGGGTGAGAGATCACAGAATGTCCTGAATTGGGAGGACACACCAAGATCAAGTCCAACTCCTGGCCCTGCAGAGGATAAAACTTCCCTGAAAGCCAGGGTGAAGTTGGCTCCGTGGAGAAGAAATGAGAACCACACACCTCACTCCTTTCTGCTCCATTTTTTTCAACCTCACTTTCTTTTGTACCCAAATCGCTCCAAGTAAGAATTCTCTTTCTGAAGAAAGCCCAATCAATGTAGCCAACAGCACTGAAAGAAAAGGAGTGAAGTGCTAAGAGTTCAGCTTTTGCAGTCCCAGAGTGAGTTCACATGTTGTAGGTCATTCTGTGGCCTGATGAAAGTGAATTTAAGCCAAAGATCCCACAGTAGCAGAACTTTAATACATGTGAGGAGCCTTTCTTGGCTTTGGCTGCTATGTTCTACTTTCAGATAGATTTTTACAGGCATTGAATGCTGGCACTCTCACTTGTGGGGAGTAATGATGATGGAGTGCACCAAAGTGTAGGATATTTAGCAGAAATAACCTTTTTCTTTTCTTGACAAGTTTAAATACTCGCTTCTGAACAAAAAGAAACAAAAAACCTTTGAGCAATCAAACCAGCTAGACTCCTTCAGTTGTCCTACACTCACAATCTAATTTTCAAAAGAAATGAGTGCCCCCCATGCCAGGTCAGGGCTGGATCTTCACCTCCAGATGAAAAAAAAAAAAAAAAAGTCTGCTCCTTTTCAGTGTAGAGCTAAAACTCTCCTCTGTCCACACAGCATTTTTCTATGAGCAGTTTTCCTCTTAAAATTATCCAGCAACCCCAAGCCTGCCTCTCAAAGGATGAGATATTATTGTTACCCTTAAGCTTATCTACCAGACTGCAAAGACATCCTGCTTGTTTTTCCCTCTCCAGCTGAAGTTTCCTCAGAGTACCTGCAAGCAAGGATGACTCTGAAATTTGCTTGTACCTCAGATGAGGCTGCAAACAAAGATGAAGTGCTGTGACAAACACATAAAAAGTTGGTGTTTGCCTCTCTCTCTCTGCCTTATTCATACTTAGGAACCTCTGGATTAACTGACCTGTGTGTCAAGTCTAAAAAAAAAAAAAAGCAGATTATATTCTGTCAAACGGAGAAAAAGCAATAAGTAAGAGTTTAGAGAACTAACCACAACACATCTAATTATTTGGGCTTAGGATTTCACTTACTGGGTTTTTTTCTTTTTCTTTTCTTCTCCCAGCCCCTGCCTGATACTTAAAGCACAAAACCCAGCAGGGAGAGAGGTAATGGAATTTGGAGGCAACTGGTGTTCAAAGACCTCTCTTGAAATGGGTCTATGCTAATGACGGGGGTCTGTGCAAATTGGGTCGATGTCCCGCGTCCTCCCAAAGGGGCAGCTTCAGCAGCACAGCCAAAGTGGGGCAGGATTTGTCTCCCCGAGGATTTCACAGGGCTGCACCTCTGAGCCAAAACCTCAAAGAGTTTCTGGCCACACTGACCCGGCCGGAGCAGGACACGTTTCACCCCCGAGAGTCACCGGGTGTGTGTGTGGTCTCTGAGCTGGGCACGGCCAGGGCACCCTCACCCCCATGTGAAGGAGTTTAATTGCTGCCTCCTGACTTTGGAGAGAAGGAATCCGTGCTTAAAGGCTCAGAGCCTTTTCCTTGAACTTTCTTTCTCCAGGCTGAGCTGGTGTGAGTCCTTGCTGGAATTATGTTGGTGAATTGTTGTTGAGATGCAGAATCGAGTTTGGTGCCGAACCTCATCACAATCCCCTTTTTTTTGTCTCCTCTCTGGACCTTCATGAAATATTAAAAATTGCATTGCGTGTTTGCACATGTGGTTCTCAAGCAAAATATTTCCCCACAAAGCTTAAAAATTTAAAACGCTCACCATAAATTTAAAAAATCTGCACAAGGAGCAACTTTCTTTTTTTCTGAGGCAAAGAAAATGTTTTTCAGAAACAGACTCTAAAAAAAAGCTTTAAAACTCTCATGGCTCTGCAAGTTGGTGAAATCTGAGCTGTAATTCAAGCCCAAGAGTCTCTCTCTGTTGAAAATGTGGGTGCAGGCATCATATTGGCACCCATTTCTTAAAAATTAGACATCAGTAATCAATATTGCCATAGCCAAGTGTTTTCTGGCTGGGAGAAGAGGCTGCTGTGTATCCCTGGAAGGAGCTGGTGCTTGGTTACACTGGCTAAGAAAGCACCAATCCATTAAAGAAACCTGTAGGTGCAGCACAGCACCTACAGCTGCAGCCCCGTTTGGATAAATAGAGGCATTAAATGCATCATACTCCCAGTCAGCAATAAATGCAGGTAATTATGGAAATGAGAGGCCGGGCTGAGGGGAATGGGTGAAGTGCTTGTTCTTATGCAGAGCAAGGCCCAAACAAAGCCAGCAATTCCTTTATAGAGTCACCACTGACTGGGTGCCTGTGACCTTTGGCTGTAGAGGGAGTTGCAATTTTTCAGGGTGGTCCAGTTTGTCCCATCCTGGAAAGAGACAGCAGTGGGAGAGCCAAACTTCAGAATCCCAGCTTTGGATTAGAAAAATGATGACAATTTTTTGTTGTGAAAATGGTTTGTCTGTCCTGTTTCCAGTTCTGTCAGCTGAGCTTTGACCCTCTGCCTGCAGACTTTGCCTCTCTCACATTCTTGGGTGACTATAATTACTGTAGAAAAATAATTAGCTTTTTCACTTTTTATAGTAACAGGGTTCCACCAAATTCATCTTCCCTAGTAAATTCACAGGGATATTTTCCCTCCAAAAAGCAGTTTGCAGACACATCCATACCCCCTGCTGTCCCTCAACATTTGCCTTCCACAATGCAGAATGACCAGAGGCTGGTGCTGCTTCTTGGGGGAGAAACTTGGCTATTTCAGGTGAAATGACCAAAAAAAAATGGACAGCCTTGGAAAAAGAGATACACACCTCCAAGAGGGAGACCTTCTGTGAGTGTTAGTGGTGTGTGAGGCATCACAGGTTGGTGAGCAGCTCCTGTGTGAAGCCCTTTGCCTGATTAATTCCTGTGAACTCAGAGCTGATTCCACCTAAAGACTGTGAAGGAACTTCAGTGTTTTCCTTTTTGATCAGCTGCATCCCTGGCAATATAATGAGCACAATTACCCTTGCCTCACTGTGCAGCATCATTCTGGTTCGCCCGTTAATTGCTGATGATGCTTTTAAGCTTATTAAAGCCAGGCAGTGCATTCACAAATGTTTAATCAGAATTTTCTGGTAACATTTAGAATAATGTCTTTAGTATTTTTCAGCATTTGCCTTGCTTTCCTCATTTTTTTTAACAAACAGACATCAAAATCCAAGAAAGTCTGTTTAGTGTCCTGAAGTTTTCCTGCTTTGAAACATGAAGGAACTAACACTTTATATTAGTGCTTGTCAAATAACCATGTTTGTTATCTGAGGCTCAAATCTGCAAACTTCTCTGTACCTGAGGATGCTTTTGGAAATTAATTCTTCATCAAGGTATCAAGAGAGGTTCAATTCCAATTACAGTGGTAGATGCAGAAGCAGGAGGAGAAATATCAGAGTTGCTTCAGCCTGTTTGCAGATTATTGTGTTTTTAAAGGGAAACAAACCCTCACCAACAATATTTTTTTATCCTCAAAGGGTTTCAATTCAAGCAGAAGTTTAGGGACACCAAATGGATGAGGAGAAGAACTTCCTGAGACAATGCAGATCAGTGTGAGAAGTAATGGTCTCCTCAAACCCGCTGCCAAATGCTTTGTCTTGAATGCATAAAGGAGCTGCTGCTCTGCATTTCTGCTGCTCATTAGTGTTTGGAGCAAGAGGACCTGAGGACACCTTGCCTATCAGGACTGCAGGAAATTCAATTTCCCTTTGGTCTGTGGGGTGCTGGAATTGTCCATCCCCATTACACATAGAAGCACGGGAGGTGTAAATAGCAGGAAAACTCTTGTAACCCAGAATTGTTGTTAAATTTAGGTCGTAAAATCAGTAAAGCAAGAGCAGCTCACTCTTTGTGCTGCCAACAGCTCCCAGCCACTGACTGTGTGGTGGGACACAGGAACACTTCAGCTGTGCCTTCTCCTGATGCATAAGATGGCCAGGAATCTTCAGAGCTCAGTGTTTTCAGGATGAGTGTCTCCATGTTCAGCCTTTCTACCTATACAAGATTTAAAAGGATAGCCGACTCCAGAAAATAACTACCCTGATGATTAGAAGCAGAATTCTGGACTGATTTTCAACAAAACTTTAGTAAGTGTTTCCTGTTTTGTTAAAAAAATATTGTTGTCTTTGCATAGGCAAATTGATAAAGGATATATGAAATGCACATACCAGGAGAAAAGTGATTGATTTTAACTTCATCTGTTTTCCTCTGCTTTACCCCATGATTAATTTCTAAGAGATTTTGGTGTGTGTTTGCTTCTTGCTCTGAACTGTTTGACCTGGCAACCCATGAGCTTTGTCCATTCCTTCCAGAAAAGCTGAAAGACCATTCATGGAACTGTACAATCCTAAAATGGTTTGGGACCTCAAAGGGGCCTCAAAGACCACCTGGTTCCAAAATTCCACCCTCCCTGCCATGGGCAGGGACACTTTCCCCTAGACCAGGTTGCCCAAAACCCAATCCTCACTAAGTACCCCTAGCCTTGCTGAATGGGATGGGGTTTTTTTCCCATGTGGTTTGAATCCTCCTGATCTGGAGAGATCTGAGCCATCCAGAGCCCTTTCAAATCCCTCTGGATTTGGTGGAAATGGAGGTGTTCCCCTATCAGCAGCACAGACCCTGTAAACACAAGCTTTAAACGATAATCATGAAACTGAACATGGGCTTGAACGCAAGGGTGAGGGGGAGCTAAACATAGTTTCCCCATATCTCTTGGGATCTGGGAATTTATCTCTCTCCCTCTCTCCTTAATTGAATGAATGGGAAATTAGATAAAACTTTGCAGAGTAAATCTTTTAGCAAATGTGATACCCAAGTAGAAAATTTTCGGCAGACTCTACATTTTCACAGCTGCTCCTTTGTTTTGTGGAAGTGTATTTTGAATGTAAGTCCTGCTTACATTGCATGCCTATTAATTCTATTGTACATATTAAATGTCCTCTTTGTAGGGTGTAAAACCAGAAGGGAGACTAAAAACAAATAGCATGTGTTTAAAATGTTTTATGGAAGATGGCACCAATATTTTCTGAGAGCCTCCATGAGTCCAAGGCACTGCTCTCTGATACCAGTGTTATTGTTCAAGGCCAAAACTGGAACCTAAAATTAAGTAGGAAATAATGGAAGAGAAGAGAGAGAATTTACTGCTTAGCTTTGCAAGAAACAAACAAACAAAAAAAACCCCAAGAAACAACCTTAATGTATAGAAAAGACACAAAATAATGTTGTTTGCTTCTCTACCAGCCTGCTTGCATCTGGAACAATTTAAGTCTGATTTGCTCTCAATAGTTAAGAAGTAAATGATATTTTTCTTTTACTTCAGCAATTCCTCTAACTCATTAAGAGCAGTATCAGTGTTGTGAGTTATCACTCACAGAAATGTGATGTCTCACTCTGCATTTGCTGTGAGAGCCACCAAAAGGTACCTTGGCTCCCCTTCTGTAAAAAAGTTCTGGGCACTGGTCTGCAGAGTTATTCTTCTTCTAGTGATTTGTCTTTTATTTGGTAGACTTTGGAAGAGGGGAGATCTGCATGTGATATTAAGAAGAAATTCTTCCCTGTGAGGAGAACACCCTGGCACAGGGTGCCCAGAGAAGCTGTGGCTGTCCTGTCCCTGGAATTATTCCAGCCCAGTTTGGACAGGGCTTGGAGCAACCTGGGATAGTGGAAGGTGTCCCTGCCCATGGCAGGGGGTGGGAAACAGGTGGTCTTGAATCTCCCTTCCAACCCAAACCATTCTGGGATTCTGTGATTCTGAGATTTGTGGAACAGGTTTGCATGAAACTCTTCAGAACAGCTGCCCTGAGGTTCTCCTTATCAGGGGACATTCCCCATGGAGCTGGATGTGCTCCCATCCCAGGGAGGATCCACAGCAGGGGTGGATTCACGAGCTGCTCTGTGCTAGGACTGCTTTTGGGCTGATCCCAAGAGGTTTTCACACTCTCTTTCATGACAGGACACTCATTTGCACTTCCAGTCTTTATCCAGAGCAGGGGCCATGGCATGAGAACTTCAAGTTACTCCATGAGTAGCATGGACCAGCCTCACCAGAAGACAAAAACACAGAGGTGTTTAAAAGGGTGATAATCCCACCATTCCAGGGACAGTGCCTTGATATTTATGTGATATTTAAAGCCTGGCCAAGAAACAGCAGACATGGCCAAAGAGTCACACATCTTCTAGCCATCCCTGCCTATCCTGAGGGAGACAAAGCAGCTTGCCAAAATTTAAGGCATCTGTCAGGTTATTTAATTCTGTGTTACAAAGACAGACTAATACACAGAAGGTTGGAAAAAATACTGCTCTGAGTGGCAATGTGCTTTCTTTGGCTGCAGCTGTGGCTCCAGGTCTTCTCTTACACCCCAAAAAGGTGGAAATTGTCCATCAAAGCTGCTACAGCAGGAAAATTCCAAACAGAGACAGACCCAGTGAGGAAGTGGATGGACCTAGAAAAGGTGCAGGGAATTGGGCTGAGAAGAAGAGGAGCTTTGGCATTCAGGGGAGATGCAGAATTTACCACCTGCTACCACAGAAGTAATTAAACTGCACTCCAGAAATGGATAGTCCATCTCCAAGTGAGGCAAAACTGATCTCACACAGATCAGTTCCAACCTGGAGAGTTATTACATCTCTCCATTTCTAATTACACTGTTACCCAGTATGATGCCAACTCCAAAGGCAGAACCTGTGTCACTAAAGAACCTTTTCTTTGTGGAAACAATGATTAGTGGAGGCAATTATTTCTCATGAGAAATTTTGGAAACAATTCCCTTTTCTATCTGAAGCACTTATCATTATTTGACCATAAATAAAGGGGAGGACTTTGAGAACTGAAACTGAGATTTTTGTTTTAATTTCTAGGATAAATATTCAATTTGAGATAAGCCATTAATAAAACTTTTACCCAAAAACGACTATTTTAAAAGAAAAGAAGTATTATAGGGGTTTTCCATACATAGCCGTAAAGTATCAAAGCAAACAGAAGCACCAACAAAATTTTCATATCTGTCCAAAAATTGGTTGGATTTTTTTCATAGACATATTTTGATTAAGAAGTTGAAACAGGCACTTGATTTACACACTGTCCACCTCTCCCAGAGATCTGTCTCTCCAAGACTTTGGTCAGTGCACACCTGCTCAGGTGGAACACTGCTGCTGTGACAGTGACACCAGTGAAGGTCACACGCCCATCAGAGCAGGCTGCTTACAGCAGGTGGAATCCCATGCACAATGTCCAGGACTACAAATCCTCTGGGATTTATAAATCCCCGTCAAGGTGGTCCCTTGAGCAAGGGCACCTTGATTAGGGATCTCTAAGTATCAGCTTCACCCCCTCCTCACAGATGCCACCAGCAGAAGTGTGTACTCATGGCTGGAGCTGCAGCCACCAGCTCAGTGAGTGACTTTTTGCATGTGGGGAGTCTCTGATCCCCTGTGCAGCCTCACAGGTGGGTCCACATTGGTGGTTTCTACTCATGAACCTGCTGCAGTCTGGGGCCTTTGCCTGTCCAGTGAGCTGTGCTTGAGGGGAGGAGATGAGTAAAGTGCAGATGCTTTTTGGGGTGACTTGGATGTACTTTTAGAGTGCACATCAGAAATGTTTTACTCCACATGCAGGAGAAGGACTGGACTTTGGTCTTGACTTAAGTCAAGTGTCAACAGGAGAGACATCAATTTTAAAGCCTCATGTTTAAAATGGACATTTCCAAACCTGTCACCACCTCAGTGTCTGTTCATTTATTTACTGAAAAGTGCTGTTTGGCCCTGGTTTATGCTGGGACAGGGATGAGGGGATGCAGGGTGAGCCTCTCTGCCATATCCCTGCAGAAGGACCTGGGCAGGTGTCTCTGGACCATGGTCTCCAAAGGTGACCCCTCTGCAGGAAAGACAGCAGCAGAGGGGACACTGGTGACTCCCCCATTCCACCCAGGGCTCCAGCTCCATCACACCCCTCCCCCTTGTCTGGTTGGTGAGTGAACCCTCCACAATCCATCTGGGGAATTTCCTGCCCCTGTCTCCCCGTGCCACCAGCCCAGCTCCCACCAGGGGCAGGGAGGTCCTGGCAGGGAGAAGGCGCCTCCCGTCCCCCGGTCCCCACCACGTTGCCGGCAGCAATTAGAGGGTGGTGCTGCGCTGGTGCAGGCAGGACCAGGATGTGTCGGTGCCCCGGTGGCGTCAGGCGGTGACGAGGTATTTTTGCGAAGAGCTCAGCGCTGCCACCCCTCGCTGCCCTCCTCGCCACCGAGGGCAGCGCTCCGCCGGGCATTGTTCCGCTCCCTGACCCCGGTCCTGTGCCCTTTGCCGTCCAGATTCGCCGAGGTGACCGTCCAGCTTTGAGATTTATTCTGTGTCGTCCGATCAGTGCTTGGGGAGGGGGGGCGCAGCTCTTTCCTGCCCCCTCCCCTTCTCTTCCCTTCAGCGCTAGATACAGCGAACCAATCGCAAAATCGCTCCTGGGAGGAAAGGAAGGGGAAAAAAACCCAAACCCAGAGAGAAACCATGCAGCTGTATTTTATTGACTGGATGTGGATGTGTCCCTCTCCCAACAAAGCCCTGGAAGGGTTTGGGGTGCCCCAGGATGCCACCCCCGGGCCCCGCTCCCCGAGCGATGCTCGCCCAGCCCCGCCCCACCCCTCG
>VXBR01003939.1:106223-121498 GCA_013400215.1 Cisticola juncidis | reverse complement strand
AGCCCTGTCCAGCCTGGCCTTGGGCACTGCCAGGGATCCAGGGGCAGCCACAGCTGCTCTGGGCACCCTGTGCCAGGGCCTGTCCACCCTGCCAGGGAACAATTCCTGCCCAATATTTCCTCTAAATTACTCCTCTTTGAATTTAAAGTCCTTCCTGCTTGCCCTGTTGCTGTCTGCTCCTGTACAAAATCACTCTCTATTTTATAAGCCCCCTCCAAGTGCTGAAAGGCCACAGCAAGGTCTCCCTGCGCCTTCTCCAGGCTCTCTCAGCTCTCTCACTCTTTGCAGCAGAGCTGCTCCAGTCCTCTCCTCATTTTGCATCCCTCCTCTCACAGAATCATGGAATATCCTGAGCTGGGACCCACAGGGATCATGGATCCAGCCCCTGTCCCTGCCCAGACCCCCCAACAACCCCACCCTGTCCATCCCTGCAGCGCTGTCCAAAGGCTCCTGGAGCTGTGGCAGCCTCGGGGCCGTGCCCATTCCCTGGGGAGCCTGGGCAGTGCCAGCACCTCTGGGGGAAGAACCTTTCCTGCTCTGCAGCCTGAGCCTGCCCTGGCACAGCTCCAGCCCTTCCCTGGGTGCTGACCCTGTCCCAGAGCAGAGATTGGAGCTGCCCTGGAGGAGCTGGAAGCTGCTGTGGGATCTCCTGGCAGATTCCTCTCATCCCTCTGGGCCTTATCCAGAGCTCCCCCTTGGCTGGGCTGTGCTGCAGCTCCCTGTCCCTGTGGGCTGTGCTGTGTCTCAGGGGTGGCTGCTGAATGATGCTGCTGACCTTGGGGGGAAAAAGGAATTTTTTCCTGGCTATTTCCTATTCTGCAGTGAGGACCAGCAGAATAACGGGGACACAACTTTGGAAAAAAATCAGCCCCAAATAGGAATGGATGTGGAATAGGAGGGAACAGAACAGAAAAGGATCTGTTTGTTCCTCTCCTGATGTGCAGCTGTTAGCACAGGACCCCCAGGAAAGGGAAAAGGGGCTGGCAAAGGAACCTGCTGGTGCCTCACCCTCTGCAGCACAGGGGACAGTCCCTACTGGTCACTGTGGTCCCTCAGAAGACACAAAAATGTCACATTTCTCCCTCAGAGCATTGCCTTGGGGTTGGATAAAATTCCTATCTCATTTTAAAGTGGCAGCAGAGCTGGAGCTGGGATGGGCTGTGGCACCAGTGGTGCCATTCCCTGTGGAAGTGCCCATGGATCAGGAAGCACAGGGAGTTTTAATGAAGTGTCCACACAGAGCTGCTGTCCCAGGAAGAAAACGCTTCCCAGGAGCTGTAGAAGAAGCATCATCTCTCAGTGACATTTTGGGACAATCCAGGGTAAAATTCAATTAAATGCAAAATCTAAAAGAAGCCTGACAGATCTTCAGGTGCTTTTCAATTTGTCACTTTTCAATAATTCTGGAAATTCCCCAGGAGCAAATATCCAGAGGTCATTGCAGAAGCTGCTGTGAAGAATGAGCCAGAGGAGCTTTCCTGGGGGACCCACGCTCGCCTGGTGATGGAAAACTCTCCATGAGCAGGAAATTTGGGAGCAGACAAATGTTTGGTTGTGTCATTACACCCGTCTGGATCTTCCCTGTGCATTTTGATTTGCCTGGAGCTGGTGCTGGATTGGAACCCACATCTCTTTCCTGGGGGCTCATTCTGGGTTTGCTGCCCTCCCCTCCTCCTGGAATTTTGGGGTGCTGAGCCTGCTGCACCCAGGGAAAACCTTCACACCTTGGGGTGACAATTCCAACTCATATTTACATGCCAATGAAACCATTTGCATTTATGTTTGGAACACCAAATAGTGAGAAAATTCTTCTTTCCACCCAGGTAAAGCCCTAAACTCATCCCAGGGAGAATTAACTATGTATTTTGCATTTCAGTGTTTTCAGGGAAGGGCTGCTTGTTCCTCTGATGTATTCCAGCACCAATAAACTCCTCGCTGCCAATCCCAATCCCTGTCACAGCTCCTGACCCCCCACATTGGCTGCAGTATTGATCACCTACAGCAGTAATTGCTTCAATTTACCGAACAAACATTTACAGGAAACAAGGGCAAGTTGTTAAAATGTTGTAAATCTGCAGCTCCGTGGAGAGGAAGCAATGGACAAGGGCAGGTCCAACCCCCAATTCCACACTTTTTAATGGGTAACTTTGGCATCAAAGCAGCACAAAAATTGTGGAGCTGGGAAAAAGCAGCTGAATAAGTTTGCCAAGGAGTAGAGGACAGGGACTCCATCGAAATTCAGCCCCAGAAAACCCATTGGAGGCTCCCATTGGGAGGCTGATCCTGAAAATCCTCTCCTTTAAAGCCACCTCCTGACTGTTTCAGGATCATCCCTCCCTTGGTTCTGCTGGTCTCTTCTGTACCATTCTGAAGCTCACTTCTCTTCTAAAGAAAACAAGCAAGCAAACAGCTCTCAGGAGACAAACATTTACATTTAATTAATCTGTGACCTCCCCCATCCCCTCCCTGAGCACAGGAATTTGTGGGAGGGCTCCCTGCAATCTGTGGGTTCATATCCTTTGGAATGATTTCCTGATTCCCACAGCTTTGACCCCAGGAATTCCAGCAGAAAGGAGATTTCATCACTCCTGGGGAAGGAGCATCCCTCCCTTTTTCAATCCCCTCATCCCTCCTGAGCTGCTCAGACTTGATCAGGGAGAGGAATCCACCAGCTGAGCACAAATCAATCAATCAGTCAATCAATCAGTCAATCAATCAATCAATCTGTAAGTCAATCAATCAGTGAATCAATCAATCAATCACACCATCCATCCTATGGGACCCATGGAGTTCAGGAGATCTCTGCCCATGGCAGGGGTGGAATGAGGTGATCCTCAAGGTCCTTTCCCACCCAAACCATTTCACAATTCTGAGTTTGGAAATGCAGAGGAGCTGCCACTGCCTTGGTCTAACCAAATCCTGATCCATGTTTATCTTTGGGATAAATCACCTTTCCTGAGGTGGATGTGGCATCACCTCACTTCCAGCTGCTCACTGGGAATTTATTTCAAAATCCTTCTGTGCTGACGAACACCTGGCAGTGCTGGGGACACCACCAGCCTCTGAGCCATGTCCTGAACTCAACTGGTTTGTTTTTACTGGGCTGAGCTCCCTCCTTTACTGGGAATGTGTTTGTCTCCTCCCTCCCTCTCTCCCTTCCTCTGCAGACACCAGGGCAGGGGAGGAGGGCATTTGGGAGGTGAATTATTGCACACATCCACTTTTCCTGCAAAACCTGCATGCTGGGCATTGGATTTGGGTGTTCTAGGATGCTCAGTGAGGCAGCTTTAGTTGTCCAAAGCCCACGGATGTGTCTGGGATAGATAAAGCCCACAAAGCTCAGAGCAGTGGAGCTGCTGGACTCTGTTGTCACAGCTCCTCTGAGCTCTTTAAAAGCAGTAACTGGACCCATTTTGCTCTTCTTAGCAGAAGCCCTGAGGGATTCCTGAGCATGAGAAGTCCCAAAGCTGCCTCTGAACACAGATCTGTGAATTCCAGAGCCCTCCAGACCCTTGGCCAAGGGCTTGTGTGAAAGGAGGGTGTGGTGGGTGGGCTGAGAGTTGGGGTTTGGTGGTGCCTGGATCAAATCTAAATCAGAATTCTGCTGCTGTCCCTTCAGTGGAAGGACTTGGAGAACCCTGAGGGAGCAAACTCCCAGGCAAGGGCTCCATTCCTCCCTTTCCATCCCTTCTAACACTGACCCTGTCACTGCTGGCCCAGGGTTGCAGAATCACCAATTCTTTAAGGCTGGAAAAACCTCCCAGATCATCAAGTCCAGTCTTTGAGCAGTCACTGCCATCCCCACTGAACCATCCCATGGAGAGCCGTGTCTGGTGGTTCTTTGGGCACTTCCAGGAAAATCTCATCCCAAGGTGACACCTTCAGCCCTGCCTTTTCCACCTGTTGGGGACCTGCCCCACGGGGTCCCCAGCCTGTGGCATTCCTGGAGATGCTCCCAAGCCCCTTTCAGCCCCTGCACACAGCAGGGCTGTGGCTCTGGGGACATCTGAATTCCAGTCCTGCCCTGGAGCGTTGTACCAGAGCAGGAGGGCCAGTCCATCCTGGCTGGGACAGGTTAATCTGATTAATCAAGTGTCAGCTTGCAGGCTGGGGAATATTCCCTCTCCCTGGAGCTGTGGGGGAGTGGGGTGCTTGGACATCCAGGCAGGTCCCAGGTTATCCCTGAAGGAGCCACTGGAGGATGGAGCAGCCAGGCTGGGATCTGTGGGGTGAGGAGGCTGGGGGTGCTCCCTGGCTGCAGGAGAGGTTTTGGAGCAGGGGAAAACCCCAGCCCAGGGATACTCAAAGCACAAATTTCCTTTCCCCTGTGCCTCTCCAGCTTCTCCAAGGCAGGGCTTAGGTGGCCCCCCAAGGGGGTCTCCCAAGGGCAAAGGGCCTGGACTGGAGAGAAAATCCCATTTTTGAGAGTCCCGTGCAGGAGCTGAGTTTTCCAAAGGCATCATCCTCTGACAGAATTTAATCTTGGCCTGAGAGCAGCAGGAGGCATAATTTTGACATGAGGGGTGCCAGTTAATTTGAGTTTTGGTTCAGTGGATGAACCCAGCCCTGCACCAGAGCGTGCCCAGCTCCAGTTTTCACCTCGGCCAGTGAGCTGATCCTGCTCGTGGATCTGGAAGAGGAGCAGAATTCCAGGGATGCAGTTCTGCTGCACAAACAGCCCAGGAGTTCATTCTTTAGACAACTCCCTAAAATGAATCCATGCCCCACAAGTGACACAATCTGAGGAGCTGCAGGTGTTCATTCCCAGAGCTGCTGGGCTGGCAGGTTTGATTTCAGCACTCCAGGATCCCCCTGGGGATTCCCAAGGGGAATTTTGGGGCTGTGCTCTGGCTACAGGCCAGCAGAGCTGCCCATCTGAGCATCTCCTGAGTGAAGGAATATTTTCCCTGCTTACATCTACAGGGGGTGGATGGAAAGACCCCAAATGTCAGCAGGGATTTGGTTTCCCAGAAAATGCCATGGCCAGGGACACCTTCCACTATCCCAGATTGCTCCAAGAATATTGGAGAGAAAGAGCTGAGGGAAATGGGGGATAATTCATCGCCACAACACCTTTCCAAAAGCTGTTTTTTGTTCACTGAGATTGTCCATTTTTCACTTTAGCCTTTGTTCTTCTCCTAAAAGAACTAATTTTGGTACAGATAGGAGACTGGAAGAGGGATAAACACAGATAACACCCTGGAAAAGTGTTTATAGGTGATCACAGTGGTTGTTCTTATCTTTCTAGCTGTGAGATTTCTTTTCCTTTGTGGAAAAGTGGGTGGGAAATGAAGGAATTTTTTTTTTTCTGTCAGTATTTTAAAGTCCAATTCTGAAGCAGAAATTTTATCAGATTTACAGGAGGTGAAAGTGTGAAATCCTCATTTGCAAATGTTACCCTGAGTGATTAATGGGGTCGCTGAGGGGGCTTTATCTTACAAGGATTATCGGGTGGCTGGAGAGAAAGGGGAACACATTTATTTGCAAATGACTTGTCTGAGACAACTGATAAGAGGAACTGGGCTGAAAAGGTTTCTCTCAGCTTTTATGGATTTGTTCCCAGGAAAAAGGAGCAGCCAGCACTGGGAATCACTGCCCTGAGCATCCCAGGACGCTGGGGACAGACCTCACACAAATGTTGTGTTTGGGACAGTCACAGGGAGGTTCACACCTCTCCAAACAACCTCTGCACTGTCCTGGTGGAAACAAATCTGGATCCCACCCCAGGGTGGCAACTCAATCATAAACACTGAGGAAGTGTTCAGAGAATCCTGGAATATCCTGAGCTGGAGGAACCCACAGGGATCACCCAGTCCAGCTCCTGGCCCTGCTCAGACTCCCCAACAACCCCACCCTGTGCCTGGTGCTGCCAGAGGCTCCTGGAGCCCCTGTGGGGTGGCAGAGGGTGCTGGAACATCAGCACTGCCACTTCCAGCAGCTTTGAGTGCTTTTAAGCACTTTAATACTGTGTAAAGGTTGCCACAACTCCTGGAAAGAGTATTTTCCTTGGGAAGTTTGCTGAGAGCTTCCCAAAGCACGGGGAGAGTCTTAACTGGNAATTAATTAAATAAATGTATATTTAATATATTCCTTATATTAATATATAGGGAATTCTTTCTGTGAGGACACACTGGGGACATTAAAGTCCCCCCACATTCCAGTTGGGACACCCCATGAGTTGGATGCTCCTGAGTGCACCACCCACAGCCAGGAATTGCTCATGGAGTGGGAGATAAATACAAACAAGGTTCAGTGCAGCTTCTCAGAGCTCATCTCCTCATAGCCAGGATAACTCTGCCCTGTATTTGGAATTTGGCAAAACAAATATTCCTTGGTGGTACCTGGATCAAATCTAAATCAGAATTCTGCTGCTGCTTTCCCCTCAGTGGAAGGACCTGGAGAACCCTGAGGGAGNATTTTAAAGTCCAATTCTGAAGCAGAAATTTTATCAGATTTACAGGAGGTGAAAGTGTGAAATCCTCATTTGCAAATGTTACCCTGAGTGATTAATGGGGTCGCTGAGGGGGCTTTATCTTACAAGGATTATCGGGTGGCTGGAGAGAAAGGGGAACACATTTATTTGCAAATGACTTGTCTGAGACAACTGATAAGAGGAACTGGGCTGAAAAGGTTTCTCTCAGCTTTTATGGATTTGTTCCCAGGAAAAAGGAGCAGCCAGCACTGGGAATCACTGCCCTGAGCATCCCAGGACGCTGGGGACAGACCTCACACAAATGTTGTGTTTGGGACAGTCACAGGGAGGTTCACACCTCTCCAAACAACCTCTGCACTGTCCTGGTGGAAACAAATCTGGATCCCACCCCAGGGTGGCAACTCAATCATAAACACTGAGGAAGTGTTCAGAGAATCCTGGAATATCCTGAGCTGGAGGAACCCACAGGGATCACCCAGTCCAGCTCCTGGCCCTGCTCAGACTCCCCAACAACCCCACCCTGTGCCTGGTGCTGCCAGAGGCTCCTGGAGCCCCTGTGGGGTGGCAGAGGGTGCTGGAACATCAGCACTGCCACTTCCAGCAGCTTTGAGTGCTTTTAAGCACTTTAATACTGTGTAAAGGTTGCCACAACTCCTGGAAAGAGTATTTTCCTTGGGAAGTTTGCTGAGAGCTTCCCAAAGCACGGGGAGAGTCTTAACTGGCTGTTTTCAGAGCAAACACAGAGCAGCAGCTCAGGCTCAGGGGACACTGCCACATCCACAGCCAGCAGGGGCAGAGCACGCTGTAGACACAGGAAAGGCCAATTTTCCTCACTGCAGAGAAATAATTGGGATGGTGCTGGGGGTGTCAGAGGGCCCAGTTTGGATAAATATCAAAGATGGGCTCATGGGATTTCATGGAAGGAAATATANGGTACCTGGATCAAATCTAAATCAAAATTCTGCTGCTGCTGTCTCCTCAGTGGAAGGACCTGGAGCACCCTGAGGGAGCAAACTCCCAGGCAAGGGCTCCATTCCTCCCTTTCCATCCCTTCTAACACTGACCCTGTCACTGCTGGCCCAGATTTGCAGAATCACCAATTCTTTAAGGCTGGAAAAACCTCCCAGATCATCAAGTCCAATCTTTGAGCAATCACTGCCATCCCCACTGAACCATCCCATGGAGAGCCGTGTCTGGTTGTTCTTTGGGCACTTCCAGGAAAATCTCATCCCAAGGTGACACCTTCAGCCCTGCCTTTTCCACCTGTTGGGCTTTTCCTTGGGAGCAATTTGAGCTCGGGTTGCTTTGTGGGATCTCTCCAATGATCTCTGAAGGAATGACCTAGGAGAGGGCAGCACTCCTGGCTCCCCAGATCTCTCCTCCTTCCAGGCACTTCTGTGCCCAAGCAGGGCAGGTGTCAGACAAGTGGCAAGTGAGACACTGGGATGGGCCACTGGTCCCTGGAGTCAGGGAATGGGGGTGCTTTGGGATGGGCACTTTGAACTGCCCCAAACCCTCAATATTCTCACCTGAGAGAGGGAGGGCTGGGAAGACTGTGAACAGTGGATCTGCTGAGATTATCCAGGAATTTTGGGGATCAGCTTCCCAGCAGCACGGGAAAGGGGTGTCCTGAGCTGATGTGACACCAGAGCCTCTGCAGCAGAAATATTCCTGTTCCTGGAAAAGCCTGGGGATGGAGAAAGGCCAGCAGGAAAACAGGAGGTGATGGCTGAGAGGGAAAGGTGGAGGAGAAAGAAGAGGAAACTGCTGTGGGACTGGGGACCCCTGGAAGCACAAAGGGTCAGGGACAGAGGGTGGGAAGGCAGCCTGGAGGGATGTGCAGACACCACTGACCCCTCTGCCAGGGCAGCCAGGACAAACGGGGTGAGTGAGGCACGGAAAAGCCAATCCTGCCCCAGCAGCCTCGTTTTATCCCTGTGTGCTGCTCCCCCAGCCTGCCCAGGTTCCTGGGGGTGTGATGGAATGGGCTCTGCGTGGAGAACCACGACAGATAATGCATTGCACTGCCAGCACACAGCATAACTTTCTCCACAATAATTACTTTCGATTTCCTCCCAATAAATACACTGCTCCTCTTCCCTCTGCAGTAATTGAGGGTATTTATCCCTCAGGAAGATTAACTGTCCTTTGGAGCCCAGAATGGATGGTGGGGCCTGGGGAGATCAATGTGAGTGCTCTTAACCATTGTCTCTTAGGGGAGGCTTGAGGACCTTCCAGCTGCCCTCGGATGATCCCTTCTCCCTTCTTCTCCCTTCTGCCCCCTTCTTCCCCCTTCTTCTCCCTTCTTCTGAGCATCCTGGCCCAGTGGGAGTTGTCCATGCCCAAGGTGGGCTTGAAGGTCCCTTCCTACCCAAACCCTTCCATGATTCCTTTGATTGCCCCCAGTCAGAGCCTGTGGGATGTCTCTGTTTAGGCTGAGCCTGCTGATGTCACCCCTGGGATAAAGCAGAGGTTTAGGTTCTCCTGTCATTTATTACTCTGTTATTTCTCCTGTTTTTCTAAGCTGTCCTCTTATCCCTTTCTCCCCCAGTTCTGTGGCCATGTCCCATGGAAAGGATGGATTTCCTCATGTTATGGGGTGTGTTCTCCCTGAGGGATGTGTATAAAAACAGGCACTGAGGGGATGGCACCAAACAGGGAATTCTGGAGAGCAGGGGAGAACTCAGCCCCAGGAATGTCCTACAACGCAGCTGATTGTCCAAAATCCTCACAGCTCTCCTGATCTCCACAGGAGAAAATGAGAGGATGCAGCTTGGGAAAGAATCAAATCCCTGCCTTTGGTCCTGGGACAGCTCTGGTTCCTGTAGGGATTTCAGCCATGGCTCTCTAGGAGGATTTTGTCACATTAGAATTACTTGAAAATCATTAAATGAAAATAAAAATAAAAGTAAAAATTCTAAAAAAATAAAAAATGAAAATGAATAAAAATTAAAAAAACCCCTGCCTGTGCAGCTCTGGAGTTGCTCTGCTTTCCCACGGCAGGCAGGACCAAGCACCTCTTTACGGACTTGGAAGGGATGGTAAAAAGGGATGTGGAGGTGAAAATCCCAAGGAAAACCAGCTTGAGCTCAGGCCTAAGTCAAAAGTATGGGCTTAAAACCAGTGAGAACAAAGCCTGAGCTGTGCATCTTTCAGGATTTCCTGCTCCTACTGGAACGACATCCACTGGGAAACGTGATCCTCCCACAGCCTTTGCTAGGGCTCCGTTTTCCCTTTGGTGACAGGGATGTGCTGATAACATGGAGAGGTTAAGGAAGGCAGCAATCCTGTGGAATATTGCACNAGCAGAGATGATCCTCAGGAAAGGGCCCAGTCACCCTCTGGGAATCCAGTGGGAACGGCTCCCTTGGTGTTTGGGGTTGCTGTTTTATCCCAATTCCTCTGGGAATCCAGTGGGAATGGCTCCCTTGGTGTTTGGGATTGCTGTTTTATCCCAATTCCTCTGGGAATCCAGTGGGAACAGCTCCCTTGGTGTTTGGGATTGCTGTTTTATCCCATGGAAAGGCTCTGGCTCCTCCCACTGGGTGGAGCCTCTCCCAATGGATGAGGTGATGTCATCAGTGCTGTGAGAGCCTTCAATGGCCCATTCACAGGGGATGTCCCTGGAGGAGGATGGGGGCAGGAAGAGATAAGGAGGCCCTGCCTTATCTGGGGTTATCAGGTGTCCATGAACAGAAGGCATCGCCCTCTTCCCCCCTGGAGTTACAAGAGATAAAGAACAAAATCTCCCAATGGCTTCAACAGATGAGAATAGAATCCACATTGTTGGTTACGTTTCTCAACCCAGGACACACTGCCAGGAAAATGACACCTCCACGGAGCCACCAGGGCTTCATTTTTCCTTCAAGATGGATAAACCTGCTCTTTCCTTCTCCAGAGTGCTCCATGTTTTGCCTTTTCATGGGAATTGTTGGTGCCTCAAAGATCACGGAGTGATGTCTGTGATGTCTGTGCTTCCCATCTCCTTCTGCACAGGGGGAGGGTCTCAGCCTGCTTGGAAAACTCAGGAATCATGAGGTGGAAGATATTTTGATCCACAAAAATCAGATTTAAGACCTTGTAGGGTTAACTGAGCCAGCTGGGATTGGTCTCAACTTCTCCACCTGCTGAATCCAGGGAATATCCAGCAGGAGGAAGGCAGAGCTGGCAGAGTTTTCCAGGGATGCAAAGACCAATTTTTGAACATTTTTTGATCTGTGCCAGGTGAATTTTTATTAGAGCTTTAAAAAATATCAAAATATGGGAAAGAAGTCCTGGCACCCCAGGAATGATAAAGCAAGGGATGAGAGGGCCCCACACCTCTGAAAACTCAGAAAATAAAAAATATCTCCTTGGACTTCTGCCCAACAACCTCCCAGAGTCTCCAGAATTTGCACTGTGCTCAGGCAGTATTTTTAGGACCCTTATTAAATATTAGCTGTAAAATCATCATAGGAGGATTCCTTCCACTGTAGATATTCTTAACTACCTTGTTTTGAGCTGATTGCATTAAAAAGTTTCCAGGTTTCTGGGTCTTTAGCAGAAGTCCTTCCTCTTAAAGGAAAATTTGATTTCCTCATTTCCTTTGCCCCCATTTTCTTTCTGTTTTTGCCCAGGGGTTTTGTCCCATCCCTGGGATTGTCCAATTGTTGGATGGGGCTTGGAGGAACCTGGGGGAGTGGAAGTGTCCATTTGGGATGGAAGGAGATGTTCCAGTGCAGAGCTTGGTGGGAGCAGAAGACAAAGCCCACAGTCCCTGCTTCCTCTCCTTTTGGGGCCATCTGTAGCTGTTGTTATTGAAAGTGAAATAAAATAAATGCATTTCTCATTTACATGTGGAGGTGTTGTGGCGATTCGACTGGATGCCCTTAAAAGGCTTTTCCAATTGTAATAATTCCATAATTCCATGATTTCCCCTGCATTTCACCAGAGCACTGCCAAGATCAGCTGAGCCCTCCTCTGAGAAACCCCTTAATTTCGAAATTTGCTGAACTCCAGGAGGGCACCAGAGGGGTCTCTGTGATGATCCAGTGGCAGGAATTTTGTCTTGTGTGTCAGAGGATTCTGGGAACATCCCAAATATCCCCGACCTCAGCACCGAGGTCAGGACAGGCTTGGAATGATTCTCATTGGGATTCAGTCCCACAGCTCCCAAAAACTTTGTGTTTCCTCTCACTTTCCTGACTCCTCCAAGGAAAGCTCAATGATTCCATTCCGGCCATTAGCAGGCATTTGGTAATTGCTGGCCAGCATAAATTTTAATAATTATTATTATAATTCCTAATGCAATCATTAATCAATTCCTTATTATTGAGATAGCAATTACAGAAAGATTAATAACTCCAGCTAATACTTTTTAATTAATTTAATTTGGGGAGGTGAGGGAGTGAAATGGAAACACTGCACTGCAGTCTCTTCTCAGGGGGACCTTTTCTTCTGTTTTTTTTTCACAATTCCTGTTTTCCCCCACATTGCTGGATTTTCCTACACTTATAAATGTTTGTAGGGGTTTTTTTGGGATACCCCAGCATGGTTATGGAGCTTTTACTCCTCTGGAGAGGAAGAGTTTTCCTCCAAGTCTTTCCAAACCCCTCCCTTATCCTACACAAGGGTTCTGCTTCCCAAAACAGAGCAATTGGGATAAGAGATGGGTTTTCCTAAGTTGTTTTCCAGGCCTCGACATTCCCAGCTGCCAGGTCACTTGGAATCTACCCCAAACTTGCCATTTTAACTCTCTCCTGTACCCAGTGTGATGGGAAGAGGGACTTTCCTGGCTGGAAGCCTTCAGGGGGATCTTGGCTTTCAGGGAAAATTGTGTCAATGCCTGGGAAACACTGCAGTGATTGGGTTGAGCATTTATCCCAGGATAGGAGAAGCCTTTTCCCTGATTCCTGCTCTGCTGTGGAAGTCTTTCCCACAGACCATGGAGAAACTCCCAAATCCCAGCTCCTTTTGGCTGGGATTTCTCTGGAAATGGTGCTGTTTTCCATGAAAGAAAGAAGCAGGAGCTGGGAAAACCCAGAGCTGGTCCTGTCCCCATCCTCTCTCCATGAGGGTGCAGGGCCAGCCTGGCCTTGGCCTCTCCTCAGCCCTGAGCTGACCTTCAATATCCCAGGATTTAAACATCTGGATGTGACTCCTGCAATTCCAGGTTGGAATGGCAGAACCACAGACTGGATTGGGATGAAAAGGATCCAGTGCCACCCCTGCCATGGCAGGGACACCTCCCACTGTCCCAGGCTGCTCCCAGCCCTGTCCAGCCTGGCCTTGGGCACTGCCAGGGATCCAGGGGCAGCCACAGCTGCTCTGGGCACCCTGTGCCAGGGCCTGCCCACCCTGCCAGGGAACAATTCCTGCCCAATCTCCCATCCAGCCCTGCCCTCTGGCAGCTCAGACTCTTTTAGGATTAAATTTCACACAGAATCCCAGAATATTCGAGTTGGAAGGGGCTCAAGGGATCACCAAGTCCAGCTCTAAAGCTCATACAGGGACCAAATCCACGACTGTGGAGGTGTCAGCTCCCTGCTCTGCCCACTGAGCAGCTCCAGGAGGTTTTGTATCCCAACACATCCTGTTCTCCCACAAAGGGGTGATTCCCTCTCCAGAAAACACAGGAATATTTAAAGACAACCTGTGGGATGCTCTGGGATCCATCCATGGGGTAAACATCCAACTTCAGGGGTGGAGAATCCCTCCAGCCAGGCACTCACAGAATCATCAAGGCTGGAAACACCTCCAAGATCAGCAAGTCCAACCTTTTATTTGTGGATTTACTTTGTTCTCCTTCCCTTCATGGCTTCTCCTTATTTTTTCTCCCTCCTCTGTAATCTCATGGATAATTCTGGTGATATTTCCTCTGTGGGGAGAGGCTGCTCAGCCTGTCCCAGCTGGGTTCCAATCTAACATCCCACATCTCCTTTTGTCTCCTAATTTTGGGTCACGGAACCCTCGTGGGACTCCCGAGCTGTTTAAAACCCCTCTGTGCTGAAAACAACCATAATTCCCTGGCTTTTTTTTTTTTTTTAATTGACTTCCTCATTTAGTATTTGCACAGAGTAACTCCAGGGTTGAGTTTCAAAGAAAATCCGTGAATTTTTATCTGTTTGTGCTCTCCCTGTGCAGTGATAATTGCACAGAGGCTGACTTTTAATTAGCTCCGAAGCTGTGTGATATCTTTGGGAGTCAATACAGTCCTTTATTTGCAGAAAACACATGGAAAATGTGCTGAATAAGCTGTAGAGTTTCCCTCCAGAAAGCAGGGAAAGAACGAATCCAGTTTTATGTAAGCTCACCCCGAGTTTGTTTTTGGAAGTTAAAAAAAAAGATGGGAAAAGGAAAACAAAAAAAAGGAAAACAAAAAAAAAGGAAAAAAAAAAAAAGAAGCATTTATTACACTTTAATGAGGGAAAACTGAGCCTACACAGCAATGGGGGAGCTGACAATAATATATGGCTTTAATTAGCAATCAGGATTTGAGGAACAGCTTATTATGCTAATGGGTTCAAAGCTTCCCAGGAAAAAAGTGCCTATGGAAAGAGTTGGTAATGACAAGATCTCCATTTTGTAACAAATCCTGGAATGCTCCAGACAGTAATTTCACATTTCTTTGAGTGTTTGGGATGAAACTCTGGATTTCAGATGTGCTGGGTAATCCCAGAGGACTGAGGCAAAATATAATGACCCCAAACTTTTATCCCTAAAGGCAGAGAAGGAGTGATTCTGCTCTCCAAATGAAACTCTGCCACGCCATGGGTCTGAGTTGAAGGAGTTGGAATCTGAGCTGAATTAATTGGAAAGGCAGCGATTTAAATAAATTTGCTTTAAATAAGGCAATTAACCTGCTGGAGCCTGTCCAGGGTGGAGCTGTGGTCAGATCTGTGGTTCCGAGGCTGAGCAGTGGCTGTGGAGAGGACACACTAATGAGGAGCTGGGTAATTAAACCTCCAGCTGCAGGGTTCCCAAGGGAATGGGGCCCTCAGCAAGGATTTGGGGATTCAGAGTAAATATTCTTAGGGACATCAGGATTTATCAGGGAGGACTGATGGGTGCCCAGGTGAGATGAGCAGGGAGGAACTTCTCACAGGTGGGGAGAGGTGGAGGCACCGTGGGGCTTTCACACCCAGCTTCCCTTTGGATCTGTTCCCCTTCCCAAAGGATCATCAGGAAAGTCGGGTTAAAACTTTTGCATTCTTTTTTTGGAAGATTCCTTCCAACCCCAGCCTGAGCACTGCTGGCAAACAGGAGGCTTGGAGCTCCTCATGCTCAGGTCTCCATCCTCCTCAGGATCTCCTTCCAGGGATTTCCAGATCCTCCCTTGGGGCTGCAACAACAATTCCAGATTTCTGTCTTGTCCCCACTGCAGTTCACAGGATCTCCTCATCCCCACAGGGATCAGGGCAGGGCACCTTTGGGAGCATCCTCTGCTGACCCTCTGCAGCTCAGGAGGTCCCACCTTTGGGTGACTCCTCACGTTGTGTTTGACACGGGTTTGCAGACAGACAAAAATGCGTTTGGTGCACCCCTAATTGAGGCAATTCCCAGTTTCTCTGGCAGGATTGTCCCAAGAATGATATGGACATAGAAATTCCTAAGAAAAAGAACACCTGGGACAGTGACCTCAAGACAGAGTCCACAGCCTCACAGGAACCCCAGGGGATGAAGGAAGAGCAGCCAATGTGGATTTCTCCTGAGGATGGAGAATCCACTGAGGGAAATCGTGAGGAAAATCCATGGAGTGAAACCAGCAGGGGCCTCTGGAGAAGGTGTGGGAGGAGAGGTTCGGAGAGGAGAGGTTCGGAGAGGTTCGGAGAGGTTCGGAGAGGAGAGGAGAGGAGGGGAGGGG
>VXBR01003939.1:92290-103160 GCA_013400215.1 Cisticola juncidis | reverse complement strand
TTTTTTTTGTAAAAACAAACCTGAAGCCCTTAGACTGAGTCCTGAGCTGTGGTCACCAGGAGATGCTCCAAGTACAGGGATAAAATTTGTACATGGACATCAGGGAATGGGCAGATGGGCCTTAGTGATGACAGTTTTGATTCCATCAGGTCCTGGTGAGGTTGTTGGGGGGTCTGTGCAGGGCTGGGAGTTGGATTTGATGTTCCTGGGGGTCCTTCCCAGGGAATAATTCCTGATTCCCAATCTCCCACCCATCCCTGCCCTCTGGCACTGGGAGCCATTCCCTGTGTCCTGTCCCTCCAGCCCTTGTCCCCAGTCCCTCTCCAGCTCTCCTGATCCCTCCCAGCTCAGGATTTTCCAGGATTTTGTGATTCCAGCTCTCAGGGACAGACGTGAGCTGCAATCCAGGGGCAGGAGCTGCCTCTGGAGTGGCCAGGGTGTGACCCAGACCCCTCCTCTGCCTCGGGCCAGCACCACTTCAGAGGGGTCTGCATCCCCCAAAAATCCCATCTGACCAGAGCTCCCTCCACTCCTAAACCCTCCAGGATTTCCCTCTGCTCCTGCTGTCCTGGCTCTCCAAGTGGAGGATTTTTGATCCCTGCAGGATATTGCAATGGAAACTTTCCCCATTTTCTTTTCCAACTGTTGCCTGCCAGACTGCAGAGACCAATATGTTTATAATATAATATATTGTAATTGATTATCCAATTTCAGGATCAAAATCCCACTGCACCGTGTCCAAATTAAATCCTTTCATTGGCTGCTTGGAATTTCCCCCTCAAGAATTACCCAGGAAGAAAATATCAATGTTTGGTTTCACGTTCCTTTTGGGACTAGATGTGAAAATCTCTAAAATTCTTTGTGCTAAAACCCAATTTTTCTCTTCTGCTCTGGTTATCAGAGCCCTGTTAAACCCACACAGAGCAGAGCTTTGTCCTTGGCAGGGAGAAGGATCAGATACTGCCTGGAGCTCACTTGGGATTTAATTCTTGTTATTAATTTTATAGAGAAGCTGTCCAGATACCACAAAGAAAGGGCAGGAGCGTGTCCCCCTCAAATAGATCATCAGCCCAAATTTATTAACAGGGGCATGTTGGAAAGGGAGAAATGGGGCTGCTTTTTTGGGTTTGGATTCTGCTCTGGGTTTATTTGAGCCTTTGACACAGGGAAAAGAAAAGACAAATAACTCAGCCATGGCTCAGGGGTGTCTCTTTGTGTGTGGTACCATTAGCAGGACATCAGGGCTGGGTAGAAAGAGGAGATTTGCTTTCCCTGATGATTTTTTCCTGGTTTGCAGGGTTTGCAGCCTGTGCCAGTGAGCTGGGCCAGCTCCAGTGAGGGGATCCTGTCAGACTGAGCCCTGTGTGTCCCCAGTCCTTGGGGACACCACAGATGTGAGGAAAAGCCTCGGGCTGCTCCAGGAGAGGCTCAGGCTGGAATCAGGAGGAATTTCTGGATGGAAAGGGTGGCCAGGCCTGGGAAGAGGCTGCCCAGGGGAGTTTGGAGTGCCCATCCCTGGAGTGCCCATCCCTGAGTGTCCATCCCTGGAGTGTCCATCCCTGGAGTGCCCATCCCTGAGTGCCCATCCCTGGAGTGTCCATCCCTGAGTGCCCATCCCTGGAGTGTCCATCCCTGGAGTGTCCATCCCTGGAGGGTCCCAGGAAGGGCTGGAGGTGGCACTCAGGGCTCTGGGTGGGGACAGGGTGGGGACAGGGCACAGCCTGGACTGGTGATCCTGGAGTTTTCCAGTCTCAGTGATTCCATGATTCTGCAATACATACGAGAGCAGCTGTGCTGAATTTAACACAAGAACTAAAAGCAAACCAATCTCAGGGTTGCTTCTCCCTGAGATTCTCCTCGGGGTTGCTGTTCCCCAGGGTAATCAGGTTTTGTGTCTTCTCTTTGCCCTGAGTGTTTTACACCAGAGCCAGAGCAGACAGGCTGAGTCCCCAGTGCCTGTTCCAAGGTTGTTTATTCTTCATTATCTCAGTTCTGTCTCAGCTCTGCCAGGCCTCCCTGGCAGGGGCATTATCTCAGTTCTGTCTCAGCTCTGCCAGGCCTCCCTGGCAGGGGCATTATCTCAGTTCTGTCTCAGCTCTGCCAGGCCTCCCTGGCANCCTCCAGCTTGTCTCTTCAGCCCCAGATACTGAAAATCCCAGATTCTACATTTACATTCTATGATAAACTAAATACTACTTATTTTGAATTCTCTCAGCTTGTGATTCTTCATACACTGTGGGCATTCACTGCCATGGCAGGGATCAGAGGCAGTGTCCTCCTGGGCTCTGTGTGAGGCTCTGACCCCCCTGTACAGATCCCAGACCCCCTGTCCGGACTCCAAACCCTCCAGGGTGGGCACAGGGATGTCCTGGACTCTGACAACCAAGACCTTAAAATCTCCATGGCATCATTAAAGCCTTGGTCCTTTGCAGTGTTTTTAGAATTTTTTGGGGGGAGAAGTTTGATGGTACCTGGGGCTCACAGCAATGGTTTTATTGAGAAGACACATGGAATGTCATTTCCTGGGAGGAATGTGCATCAGCAACCATGTCCAGGCCTTAGACCCACATCCTTTCTTCTGGAAAACCTCTGGAATGGGATCTCTGTGCTGAGCCCCTCCTCAGCCTCCTCTCCTCTGCTCTGGTCCAGTGGCAGGGGCTGGAGCTGGATGGGCTTTAAGGGCCCTCCCAACCCATTCCATGGTTCTGTGACTGTTCTGGGATTCTCAGGCTTTGCTTATTCCATAGGTCCAGTGGCAGGCAGGGATGATAAAGTGGAGAAATATCCTAATATCTGGTGTTTAATTGAGTCCATTGGTTTATTTCTCCTTTTATTTTTATTTTCACTGCCACAGCAGCACCGGTTCAGAACAAGTTTCTAATAAGGATTCCTGGTTTTCAATATAATTAAAATAAACATGGAATCTTGCAGGAGTATTGTGAAACAAATTAAACCCTGATTGCTCTTCCAATTCCCCCCTAATGATTCATTAGAGATTATCCAAACTCGTGTGGGGAGCACAGGGCTACACTCCCAAAGCCAATCAAGTTTGATGGCTTTAATTTGGATTTTCATCCCTGTGGAAGCTGGGCAACAGGGACTTGTCCAAAATCTTGTGTCTGCCCTTGCAAAGGGGATGGAAAATGTCCCCAGGTGTTTTTGTGTCACACAAGTGGCACAGCTTTTTTTGGCAAACAGGGAGTTCAGTCTCGAGTTTCTAAAAGCAAAAGGCTGCAATGAATAATGAGCTGTTCAAACCCACGAGCACTGGTGCAAATCCAGATTTTGGGAATTGGAGCTTCTGCCAGGCCTGCATTGCCTGGGGAGGGCTGAGAGCTGCTGGGGTGGTGGGGGATGGCAGCTGCTGGATCAGGGCTGTGCCATGGGGTCATGGAATGATGGGATCATGGAAACATGGAATCAGGGAATCGTGGAATCATGGAATTATGGAAATGTGGAATCATGGAATTGTGGAATCATGCAATTATTGAATTATGGAATCATGGAATTATGGAATTATGGAATCGTGGAATCGTGGAATCATGGAATCATGGAATTATGGAATCATGGAGTCATGGCATCTTGGAATCATGGAATCTAGGAGTTATGGAATGGTTTGGCTTGGAAGGGACCTTAAAGTCCATCCAGTGCCACCCTTGCCATGGCAGGGACACCTCCCACTGTCCCAGGCTGCTCCCAGCCCTGTCCAGCCTGGCCTTGGGCACTGCCAGGGATCCAGGGGCAGCCACAGCTGCTCTGGGCACCCTGTGCCAGCCCCTGCCCACCCTGCCAGGGAACAATTCCTGCCCAATCTCCCATCCAGCCCTGCCCTCTGGCAGTGGGAGCCATTCCCTGTGTCCTGTCCCTCCATCCCTTGTCCCCAGTCCCTCTCCAGCTCTCCTGGAGCCCCTTTAGGCCCTGGCAGGGGCTCTGAGCTCTCCCTGGAGCCTTCTCCTCTCCATCTGCAGCTCCTCCTCAGGAGAAGAGTTCTATCCCTGTGCCAAACTGGGAAGTTCTCTCCTGCACTCACTGGACTCTTCCCAGATTTTAAAGATTTTAAAGCAGGAGCCTTTTCCACAACACCCAGCCCTGGCTCCAGGGGCAGCAGCACTTTGGTCCCATTTCCTGCTGGGCACTGCAGTCCCTGCTCCCACCCCATCATGGAACAGAGGAACAGCAATGGGAACTGCAGCTCCTGCACATGGGAACAGCCAGGAGCTGCTGCTCCTTTGGGGAGAGGGGCTCCCATCCCTCTGGGAGCTGCAGCTGCATGGGGGCAGCTCCATAATGCAACAAAAAGTCCCTCACCCTGGGGATGCCCTCATATGAACAAAAAGGGATCCGAAGCCCATTCCCGCCTTCCTGCAACCCTGAATCTCCCCCTCCATCCCTGGGATGTTTCTATGGTTACCTCCTGCAACACCAGTTTGCCAACATCAGGTTATTTCTGTCTTGGAACCTCAATCCAAGCTGGTTTTTCAGCTGGGCTCAGCTCTGGTGCTGAATTGCAGCCTCCTGAGGAGCTGGAGGTGTAAAGCTTAGACAGGAATGTGTCACCGTTTTTGTGGTGGCTGTCACAACTCTGAGAGCGGCACAGAACTGAGTCTGAGAAGAAAAAGACAAAATATCCTGGATTTCATGGAACTGTGGTGTGGCAGCTCCCAAAGACCCTGCAGGCCACAGGAAACATTTTCCCAGTCACAACAGGTTGTCTCTGACTCCAGGTTCTGGGATTGCTCTCAGGAAGGATAGAATTAAAACGATTTTAGAATTAATGTTGAATTTAAATGATTTTCAGCCAGGCCCTGTGTGTGCCCCCACAAGGAATCTCCACTGGGAATGTGGTGACGACAGAGAATCCCTGCTCAGTGTATTTTGTTGATGAGGAGAAATGGGAATTTTGCTGCTCCCTGGGCTGCTGTAGAAAGGCTGGGAGGGTTGGGATTGTCCAGCCTGGAGAAGAGAAACTTTGGGTTGACCCAATTTTGGCCTTCCAGGACCTGAATGGAATCAACAGGAAAGATGGAGAGAGACTGGGGACAAGGGATGGAGGGACAGGACACAGGGAATGGCTCCCACTGCCAGAGGGCAGGGCTGGATGGGAGATTGGGCAGGAATTGTTCCCTGTCAGGGTGGGCAGGCCCTGGCACAGGGTGCCCAGAGCAGCTGTGGCTGCCCCTGGATCCCTGGCAGTGCCCAAGGCTAGGCTGGACAGGGCTGGGAGCAGCCTGGGACAGTGGGAGGTGTCCCTGCCCTGGCAGGGGTGGCAGTGGGTGACCTTTAATGTCCTTTCCCTCCCAGGCCATTCCATGATTCCATGATTCAGTAGGTAATCCTAATAAATCATTCCCTAGGGCAAAACCTTTCCTGGCTGCGTTTGGGTCCCTGTGCAGGGCTGGGATCCTCCCTGCAGGTGCAGTTCCCATCCCTGCAGGTGCAGTTCCCATCCCTGCAGGTGCAGTTTCCATCCCTGCAGGTGCAGTTTCCATCCCCGCAGGTGCAGTTTGCAGTTCCCATCCCTGCAGGTGCAGTTCCCATCCCTGCAGGTGCAGTTTCCAGCCCTGCAGGTGCAGTTTGCAGTTTCCATCCCTGTAGGTGCAGTTCCCATCCCTGCAGGTGCAGTTTGCAGCCCTGCAGGTGCAGTTTGCAGTTCCCATCCCTGCAGCTGCAGTTTCCATCCCTGAGCTGCACTGGGAGCCCCTGTGAGCCTGGGAAGGGCTGTGAGTTCTCCCTGTCAGCTCAGAACAGCCCAATCCCTCTGCTCCCCCCTAACCAGGGGGGTCATGTTGCTGATAGTCACAAAAATGAGGCTTCTTCGAGTCAGCAGCTTTGCCTGATCTGTCAAAAATGTCACCACTTGCTTGTAAATATTCTGAAAACCACCAGTCTCTGCTTCCAAAGCCAATTATGGGTGGCTGACTGACAGTAAAGCCCCTACTTAGCACACCTGGCCACTTAACAGCAACAAAGAGAATGGTTTGGGACATCACAAACCTCCAAATGCCCGCAAAACAACCCAAATTATTCTGACTAGGCATAAAATTTTATCCTAGCACAAGGCCCCTGATTGTGACCCAAATGGGATGTTATTGTTCCAGCAGCAAATTCAAAATGCAAACACAGCACAAAGGCATTTTGCAACAGGGACATAAAAATTATAGTGATGTCGTTTTGTGACATTTCCACCTAACAGTGACAGTGCTCCTGATTCCAGTTCAAAACAAAGCAAAAATCAAAGTTTTTTTGGCACAGAACAGATTTATGAGCACGGTCAGAGACAATTCTGTCAGAATTACAGCTAAATCTGAGACTCAGGGTGTAAAACTCCTTCAGTAAAATAAAAGAGTGACATTTTAGAGAAGACAGAGGGAGGAAATGGAGTAAATAAAGATGGAATGATCCCAGAGGTCTCCCTGGGTGTCAGGCTGACTGATGCTCCCAGGCATGGGGTGGGATTTTGGGGTGGCTGTGCAGGGCCAGGAGTTGGGGTCCATGATCCCTGTTGATCCAGCTCAGGATATTCCATGATTATTGTGTTGTTAAAGGCATTAATTATTGATTTACTTAGATATTCCCAAATAACTTTGGGCCTCCAGGAGCTTGAGGGATTAAGCACAAGGATCTGCAGAAAGGATCCCAGAAGGGGAGTGACCAGGCTGGATCCCCTAATCTCAAAGGAAGAGGGGTCGGGTGCTGGGCTGGAGTTTTAAAGAGATGCAGAACTTGGCCACATTTTGGATGTCTGGGCAGGAATTGTTCCCTGGCAGGGTGGGCAGGCCCTGGCACAGGGTGCCCAGAGCAGCTGTGGCTGCCCCTGGATCCCTGGCAGTGCCCAAGGCCAGGCTGGACAGGGCTGGGAGCAGCCTGGGACAGTGGGAGGTGTCCCTGCCATGGCAAGGGTGGCACTGGATGGGATTTAAGGTCCCTTCCCACCCAACCCATTCTGATATTTGATGATTTACTGACTCTTTGTTAAGTTTCTCCCCAGAACTGAGGAAAGGCTGAAGTTTCCTGCACACACTGATGGAATTCCCCTGCAATCCAGGAGCAAAGGGGCTCTGGACAAACCTCCAGGTTTGAGGAACCTCTCAGGGGTGTCAGCAGAAGCTCCGTGGGCTGAGCAGGGAGAACCTGCAGGAGCAGAGGAAGGGGGGCAGCTCCTCCTGATGAAAACCATGGAATAAAACAATAGGGAGAGGTGGGAATGTTGTGAAACCTCAAGGAAGAAGGGTCCTTGATTTGCTCCTGGTGTCCCCCTGCTACTCCTGGGAATGGTGGGAGGGGGGGAAGGAGGAATCTGAAAGACTCTGCTGGAAAAAGGGAGAAAACCCCACAAATCTCACCTTGGCAAGAGTTCAGCCGGAGGGCAGTGAGGGAAAGGTGAATTTGGGTTTGGAAAGGGGAGTTTGGCCCTTCAGAGAGGTGGAGGAGCTAAAAGAGAGGACAATTCTCACCTGTCCCAGAGAGGAGGGCAGGAGTGCCCCAGGAGGGGTGTGGAGCTCTGTGAGCCCCATCCCGGTGTGACAGGCAGTGGGTGGGGGGTTTGGGCTGTGCCTGGGGGGATTTGGGGCTGTGTGGATCCCTCAGGAGCCTCCTGGAGCTCCCAGGAGTGTTGGGATCCCTGGGCAGTCCCACAGGACAAAGAGCCCGGCAGGGAAGGGCTCCAGGCCCAGGGCAGGGCGGGGAGGCTCTCCCTGAGTCTGAGTTTTGGAGTGGATCAGATCCTGCAGGAGCCCATCCAAACCTCCCCTGAGGATGAGACAGGCTCATCCAGGTCTGAGCACAGCTCTGGAGTGGATCAGATCCTGCAGGAGCCCATCCAAACCTCCCCCCAGACAGCCTCATCCAGGTCTGAGCACACTCGGAGCAGGGAATTACACATGCAAGGCTGTAATTGCCTTGTTATCCAATTAGCAAACCCCAAATGGTTTCCCAATGTCACTGACAGAGCCTTACAGGAATCCTCCTCCTCCTCCTCCTCCCTGGCTCTGGCAGGGCTTGGGAGGTTCTGGGCAGCTCTGGTGGGCAGGGTGGGGTGGACACTGTGGTGGTCACTCTGGGGTGGGCAGAGTGTTCTGGTCACTCTGGGGTGGATGTGCTATTGTGGACAGGTTGTGATGGTCACACTGTGGTGGTCACACCGTGGTGGTCAGTCTGGGGTGGACATTCTGGGGTGGACATTCTGGGGTGGTCACTCCCTGTTTGGGTGGGCAGGCCCTGGCACAGGGTGCCCAGAGCAGCTGTGGCTGCCCCTGGATCCCTGGCAGTGCCCAAGGCCAGGCTGGACAGGGCTGGGAGCAGCCTGGGACAGTGGGAGGTGTCCCTGCCATGGCAAGGGTGGCACTGGGTGGGCTTTAAGACCTTTCCCACCAAAACCATTCCATGATTCCAAAAAAAGGAAGAAGGTGAAGACAAACAACACCTGGAGGTGTAAAACCAAAATGGCAAAAAAAAAAACAAAAACACCACAAAAAACCCACAAAAAAACCCCAAGAAACAAAAAAGGGTTACAAACACCTCACCAGGACACAACTGCTGATCCAAATGTTTTGCACCTCCTCACCCCAGTGCTGTGGGCTCTGGGATGAACATCCCACGTTCATCCCTGCATTCCTGAATCCCTGCCCCTGCCGAGGGCTGCCTGGGGACGAGGTTTGGGATGATGTGTCCACCCCAGTGCTCCTCTGGTTTGGGAAGGAGAAGGTTGGAGGAGACCACTTCTCCTGTCAGAGGAGCTCCATCCTGACCTGCTCTCTCCCTGCTCTCATTCCCACAGGAATTTTATCTTTCCCTAAGGTAAAGACTTGCAATCAATCCTAGAAATCCAAACAATTCCTCATTTGTGCAGCCCAAACCCTTCCCCATGCACAGCTCTATGAACAATTTCTATAATAAATCTGGAGGATCCGTAGGGAGATTTTCCTGTAACTCTTTATTCCATGCACAGTTAAAACTCGGGATTCCAGGATGTGTGCTCCCCTCCCATCCCCGCCGGGAGAGGAATTTGTCCCACCTGAAGGGAAGCGGGACAGGGCTCGGACACTCCGACCTTGCTCTACCTCGGGAGCTGAGAGGGATTTAAGCAATTCTCTGCTTTTAGCGCTGCCGCCAACACTGGGAATCTTTTCCAGTTTTTCCCTGCGCTGTGAGGCGGTGAGGAGCCTCTAGGTGGTGCCCAAAAGCAAGGAGGACACAGCCAGGGCTGAGAGAAACTGTGTGTGACACTGAGGGGACACCACCAGGACATCCCTGTGACAGCCGAGGGCTCATCCCCGCATTCCCAGCACAAGGGGACTCGGTTCCCGCAGGATTTTCCCCCTCGTTAATGCTTCATTTGCCATTTTATGGGGCTAACAGGGGTCTGAAACTGGGGGAAGAAAAATCTCCAGATCCATTCAATAAGACAAAAATGGCATTACAAGGTCATTTTTAATATGTGACAAATCAGGTCGAGAATTTGTGCCATGGAATCACCTTTTTTTTTTTTTTTTTTTTTTTTTTTTTTTTTTTTTTTTTAATTTTTAAAAAAAGATTTTCCAAATAAAAATAAAATCCACAAGCAGGGATGATCCCACAGGATCCAGCCAATATTAATCTCTCCCCTCCTTCTGGAGTTTTTTTTTTTTTTTAATTTTCTCCTTTCTGCAGAGTTCAGCTTCCATTTGATCCCCATTTTGTGCGAGGGAAATGTTCCAGATTTCTGTTAAATCCCTGTTATTAAACCCCAGTCGCTGCTGTAAAGCTCAGCCCTCGGAATGCAACAATGGGAGTTGGTTCCACCTCTGGCTGAGGTGTAGCAGGGGCATCTCTGGGGAGGGAAATGCAAAGTTTTTAACCAGAAAGGTTTTTCCTTCCCTGGCACTCCAAGAGATCCTTGAAGGAGAAGAGCTCCAGGCTCCACGCCAGGCACTGTGTCTAGACAAATGCAGCCTTTTGCTTATTTCCTTTAAAATGGAATTAAAAGGCATTAATTCTCTGTTTTATTATTATTCCTGCATTGCTGCCACTTCATTATCCCAGGCAGGCAGGCAGGCAGCCCGTTCCAGGCAATGAGGACAGGAAAGGCCCAGCCAAGAAGGTTTAAATGCCACCTGTAGGCAAATTGAAATGTTCCCTCCGAGTGCTAATCTTTCCTTTATTGCTGCAGTGGCAGAGCCCTCGTCATTCCCAGGGAATTCTGCCACGTTTATTTAAAATCCAAGCCTAGAAAACCCTGAAGTGCCTCTGCTAAAACCACCAGCCCAAGAAGTCAAATATTTTATTCCTTCTGAAGCGATTCCTCGCCCTTGCAGGGAGCTGTAATTAAGATGCTGCTGCTCGTGGCTGCAGGGTTTGCTGGCCCTGTGCTTCCTGCATTGCTGAATCCCTGAAAAGGCTTGAAAAAGGCTGGAGAGGTTTGCTCGTGGCCTAGCAGGAGCTATCCAATGGATAATTAATACTTGTGCAGCACCAAGAGAGCCAGTGTGCCACTAATGAGTGAGATGGTCACACAGGATTCAGCCTGGGGGCTCCTCAGGAGGGCTCTGCACAAAACTCCTGCTCGGGGCAGGAGGAGTTTGAGGTCAGACAAGGCTGCTCAGGGCTTTTGTTCCATCTTCTCAAAATTACAGCTCCCTGAGATTCTCCTTGGGGTTGCTGTTCCCCGAGGTAATCAGGTTTTCAGGCTTTTCTTGGCCCTAAGTGTTTCACATCGAAGGCAGAGACGACAAACTGAGTCCCCAGTGCAGTTTCCAAGGTTGTTTATTCTTCATTATCTCAGTTCTGTCTCAGCTCTGCCAGGCCTCCCTGGCAGGGGCATTATCTCAGTTCTGTCTCAGCTCTGCCAGGCCTCCCTGGCAGGGGCATTATCTCAGTTCTGTCCCAGCTCTGC
>VXBR01003939.1:77025-92130 GCA_013400215.1 Cisticola juncidis | reverse complement strand
ATTCTACATTTACATTCTATGATAAACTAAATACTGCTTATTTTGAATTCTCTCAGCTTGTGATTCTTCGTACACTGTGGGCATTCACTGCCATGGCAGGGATCAGAGGCAGTGTCCTCCTGGGCTCTGTGTGAGGCTCTGACCCCCCTGTACAGACCCCAGACCCCCTGTCCGGTCTCCAAACCCTCCAGGGTGGGCACAGGGATGTCCTGGACTCTGACACATCTGATCTCACAGTCTGCACAGTCAGAGGCTGCACAAGCTCCCAGACACCTCCCCTGCACTCTGATGATGCCTCAATGTGGGGATTTCTCTCTCCTGGCCTGGTTTGTGTTCCTTGGGCAGATTGGCTGCAGCCAGGTCCTGCTTGACAGCTCTGCTCTCTTAAGGGCTCTACAAAGACCTGAAATAATCAGGCTCTGTATAAATGGCTCTTAATTCAATTACTTCTGATAATTGATTTAATTAAGAGCACGGACGAGATGGGATTGCTGCTCCCACAAGTCGAATTTGGGACTCACATTCCGGAAAATCTGGGCATCAGCAGTGCCAGCACTTCTGTTTGAGAGGGACTTTGGACAGGGGACATTAAAGTCCCTCCAGTGCCACCCCTGCCATGGCAGGGACACCTCCCACTGTCCCAGGCTGCTCCCAGCCCTGTCCAGCCTGGCCCTGGGCACTGCCAGGGATCCAGGGGCAGCCACAGCTCTGGGCATCCACACATTCCTCACCCAGGTCCTTTCTCACCCTCTGGTCTCTGCCATCAACCCAGGATCCCTGAGATTTTGAGGATGGAGCTCTCCTGGCCATCATTTTCCAGGATACTCAGGGAATTTGGATCCTGCCTTCCCAAATCCAAGCCTCCTGATACATTTCCCCACAAGAGCAAAGTGATTCAGGGCTCAGAGGATCCCAGCCTGGGGGCACTCCTTACCCTCGCCTTCCCCTGGATGCTGGAGCCATCAGAAACCACAGCTCGTCCTGACAAAGCAGGGGAGGTTTGAGTGTAATTGCAGTTGTTAATTAATTTTATCACTGCGGAATCTGCAGCCTGGTGGGAAAAGCAGAATTCCATTTAATGAATGGTTCCCTTCCCTCAGCACCTGGTGAAGTTTAGCACTCACTCTCCTGTCCTTGGCCAGAATTCCTGCCACATTCCCACCTCCTCTTCTACAAGATCCTCTCCAAGCTGGGAAAAATCCTCTCCAAGATGGGAAAATGATCCTCCCTCAGCCTCCTCTTCCTCCCCTCTGGCCTCTGGCACCAGAGCACCCAAAACTGGGGTTGAAGGTTTTGGATCCTCTGGGCAGGAGGATCAAGGCTGAAACCTTCTGGAGAAGGAGCCCCAGAGGTCCTGCTGTAAAGGAAAAGGGAAAAGGGAAAAGGGAGCCAGTGGACTCACTTGGAAAAGCAATATAATCATAGAATACTCAGGGTTGGAAGGGCCCTTAACAATCATTTTAGTTCCAACCCCTGTGCTGCACCCAGGGATCGATCCCAGCAGACCAGGTTGCACCAAGCCTCATCCAACCTGGCCTTGAACACTTCCACGAATGGGCCACACACATCTCATGTCTCATTACCCTCACTGTAAAGAATTTATTCCTGATATCTAATCTATAGATATCTTTCAGATATAGATCTCTCTTTGTCCTATTACTACATGCTCTTGTAAAAAAAATGGTTCTCTGCATTTCTTGTAGGCTCCCTTCAGGTAGTGGAAGATCATAATTATGAACCTTAANGGAAAAAAGGAAAAGGGAAAAAAGGACAAGGGAAAAGGGAAAAAAGGAAAAGAGAAAAGGGAAAAGGGAGAAGGGAAAATGGAGAAGGGAAAAGGGAAAAGGGAAAATGGAAAAGGGAAAAAGGAGAAGGTAAAAGGGAAATGGGAAAAGGGAAAAGGGAAAAAGGAGAAGGGAAAAAGGAGAAGGGAAAAAAGGAAAAGAGAAAAGGGAAAAAGGAAAAGGGAAAAGGGAAAAAGGGTTTGAACTCTGCTTCTCTGTGGGCAATAAAATGGAGGAGCTGGTGGGAGGTTTCATCCTCTCAGTGAAGCTTCGCCCTTCCCTAGGAGAGAAGTTTTGGTTCCCAAATTCCCCCAGGAGTGGTGTGACAGGTCTCAAGCTGCTGCAGGCCTGAGTCTCCACCCCCCCCTGCCTTTGCCTGTGAGGTGACCCCAGTTTGGTTACCCCTGTCACCCTTGTCACCCTTGTCACCTCACTCCTGTCCTCTCTCCCAGCCAGGCCCATCCTGGGCTCCTCTCTCCTCCCCTGTGATGCCTCAAGGTTTGCAGCTCTCCTGCATCTCCTCAGGGCCTTGTTAGTCCTGTCACCCTCTCCTGGCTCCAGCAGACCCCTCCTGGCAGCCTCCCCATCCCCATTAATCCTTGTTTACTGGGAATGTACATATTTATTGCTTTTTATCTTGTTTAATCTCTCCGGTCTCGCAGCCCCGATTCATTTCTGCTGCTTCCCTTCCATCTCCCGTGCATTTATCTTCCTCTGCTGCTGCATCTGCTCCAGCACATCCTGATTATCTCCTGCCATTCCCTGTGCCAGCCCCGTGCCCTGTGCTGGGATTCAGCTCCCTGGAACAGTTGGTCTTCCAAAATCATCATTAGCTGGGTTATGGAGAGACAGGAGGAGATTCCCTCCATGGACCTGGTGTCCTGTCTTCCCTGCTTAGTGAGCAAATGAGGTTAATATTTAATGGGTGTGCAGGTCAAAACAAATCCTGGATATTTTGTTCCATATTTCCGTGCTTCCAAAAGGCAACGACCACGAGAGCTCCATCTAACTTGGTATTTCTGAGAATAACCTGCAGCAAATCCCGAGAGAAAACTTTAAAGATGTCAGACACAGAAAAGAAATTCCCAAAATACATTCCTGCTGTGGAGCAGCAGAGGCTTCACTGCAGCTCTTGGCTGGGATCAGTTCTTGCTGTCACTTTGAGGGGACATCTCCCTGCCAGGATTCAGGAGCCCCAAACTGCTGCTGAGCCCCCTCCTGATCCATGGGATCAGCTCTGGGACAAACCCCTCTGCTGTGGTGCTGCCAAAGGCCCAGCAGGATTCAGCCTGAGCAGAAAAAGCAGATTTTTCCTCATGGATTGTCACCTCTGCCTCACTCACCAAGGACAGGACTGGAATGGGGACAGGACTTCTCTGGGGGGACAAAATGAGAATTGGGACTCGGGGAAAATCATGGACTTGTTTCTAAACCTCCATCAGAAAGGTGGATCAGAAATGCATCTGCAGGGATTGATTTGGGCTGTGAAACTGCCCCACAGCAATTCCAGCCCTTTCTCATTCCAGGAGCAAGGACACCCACAGAGCAGCTGGACACACGGACAGGACCAGGACCACGGTGGGTCAGGGGCCAGCCTGGCCTTTGGATAAACATTTCCCTTCCCAGGTGGTTTGTTCAGGATCTCTGGCACATCCCTGACTCCTGCCAGGGCACAGTGTGATGTTCCTAAAAGCCACCGAGGTGTTCAATTGTGTAATTAGTGACTGATTGGCTGCCATGGCTGTGGGATGCAGGTGGATGCCAGGGGATGGCTCTGGGGGCAAAGGCAAAATAACCACAGACATCTGGTGAGGGGCAAAATAACCACAGACATCTGGTGAGGGGCAAAATAACCCACAAAAATTGGTGAGGGGCAAAATAACCCACAAAAATCTGCTCAGAGGCAAAATAACCATGAACATCTGCTTGGAGGCAAAATAACCACAGACACCTGCCCAGGGACAAAAACCACAGACACTGCTCAGGGCAAAATAACCACAAACATCTGCATAGAGGAGAAATAACCACAAACATGTTCTCAGGGACAAAAAACAACAGACACCTGCTCAGAGGCAAAATAACCATGAACATCTGCTTGGAGGCAAAATAACCACAGGAACCTGCCCAGGGGCAAAATAACCATGAACATCTCAGGGCAAAATAACCACAGACACCTGCCCGGGGTAAAATAACCATGAACATCTGCCCAGGGGCAAAATAACCACAGACACTGCTCAGGGGCAAAATAACCACAGGCAATTGATCAGGGCAAAATAACCACAAACATCTGCTTAGAGGCAAAATAACCATGAACATCTCAGGGCAAAATAACCAGAAACACCTGCCCAGGGGCAAAATACATCTGCTCAGGGCGAAATAACCACAGGCACCTGTTCAGAGGCAAAATAACCCCCCAAAAATCTGCTTAGAGGCAAAACAACCACAAATATCTTCTTAGAGGCAAAATGACCACAAACACCTGCTCAGGGCAAAATAACCACAGACACCTGCCCAGGGGCAAAATAACCACACTCACTGCCCAGGGCAGGGGCAAAATAACACACAAAAAATCTGATTAGAGGCAAAATCACCATAGGCACCTGATCAGGGCAAAATAACCATGGGCACCTGGTCAGGGCAAAATAACCATGAACATCTGCATAGAGGAGAAATAACCACAGGCACCTGCTCAGGGGCAAACTAACCACAAACATCTGCTCAGGGGCAAAAAACCAGACACCTGTTCAGAGGCAAAATAACCACAAAAAATCTGCCTGGGGCAAAATAACCGTGAACATCTGCTTGGAGGCAAAATAACCACAAACATCTTCTTAGAGGCAAAACAACCACAAACACCTGCTCAGGGCAAAATAACCACGGGCACCTGGTCAGGNACAAACATCTGCATAGAGGAGAAATAACCACAAACATCTGCTCAGGGACAAAAAACAACAGACACCTGCCAAGATCAGGGCAAAATAACCATGAACATCCAGGGCAAAATAACCACAGACACCTGTTCAGAGGCAAAATAACCACAAACATCTTCTTAGAGGCAAAACAACCACAAACCCCTGCTCAGGGCAAAATAACCACGGGCACCTGGTCAGGAGCAAAATAACCATGAACATCTGCTCAGGGCAAAATAACCACAGACACCTGTTCAGAGGCAAAATAACCACAAAAAAAATCTGCTCAGAGGCAAAACAACCACAGACATCTGCCCAGGGGTAAAGTAACCACGAACATCTGCTTGGAGGCAAAATAACCACACACCCATTTAGGGGCAAAATAACCACAAACACCTGCTCAGGGCAAAATAACCATGAACATCTGCATGGAGGAAAAATACTCACACACCCATTCAGAGGCAAAATAACCACAGACACCTGCCCAGGGACAAAATAACCACACTCACTGCCCAGAGCAGGGGCAAAATAACACACAAAGAATCTGCTTAGAGGCAAAATAGCCACGGGCACCTGGTCGGGGGCAAAATAACCATGAACATCTCAGGGCAAAACAACCACAGACACCTGCCTGGGGCAAAATAACCACAAAAAATCTTCTTAGAGGCAAAACAACCACAAACATCTTCTTAGAGGCAAAATACCCACAGACCCTTCCCAGGGAAGGGCAGCTGGCCTGGACCCGGGCTGGGCAGAGCTCCCGGAGCGTTCCTGCCCCTGGCACAAATCCTTGGAGCAGGAGAGGGGGGATGTGTGATTCCCACCGTGTGTCACTGCCTGGAAACGCCGAGGCTGAGCCCTGCTGGACTGGGAGGCACTGGGAGGCACTGGGGGGAGCCAGTGGCCCGTGGGCAGCCCTTGGATCTCCCGGGAGCTCTTCTCTCCCGCAGCGGTGACACTGAGCCACTCCCGCTGCCGGGCTGGCTGCTGGCCAGGGCTCCAGCATCCTCACCAGCCCCAGCAAGCACAGCAGCTGTCAGGAGGAGATGAAGAAAAATCTCCCGGTTGGAGCAGGGCCCTGCTCGGATTCTGTCAGGGGCTGGATGGGCCTGGAGCTCCAGAAGGGGATCTCTAATTAGGGGAACCCTGTGATGGATGAGCTCTGTGCTGCTCCTCTGCAAATCCAGCCAGAATCTGCTCCTTTGGAGTTCAGAGGAAACATCACTGTAAAAAAAACAAAACAAAACAAAAAAACCCTTATTCCCGGGTGTCTGTAGTGCTGCCAAGTCCTCCTACTCAGCCCAGACCTCCCCCAAACTGCTCCCTGCCCTGCCTGTCCTGCTGTCCCCTTTCCTGGGAGCGCACTGTCCTTGGAGGCCACAGCAGCTCCTCGTCCTTTCCCAGGAAAGGAATTTCTCAGAAATTAGGGCAGGCTCAGAGGGATCAACAGGTTTCCTTCCCTCCTGATGGCAGTGCCCAGGAATATGTGGGAGAGGAGGGAGAGGAAAGCAAATCCCTCCACCTCTCCAGGAGCAGGGCAGATGCAGTTTAGCAGGAAAATGCAGTAGGGCAATAATTAAGTTGTTTATAGGGATGCTGAGGTCACTGAGGATTCAGAGTCTGGGGGAGCTCTGGGAGTGCTGGAAAAGGGAAAAGAGGGAAGAAGGTCACTGAGTGAAGGGCAGAGAGCACAGAGCTCATGGTGACAAGTGTGGCCAGCCAGGCTCCCTGTCCCCTCCCACCAGGACACACCAGCACCTTCCTGACCCCCAAAAACAGCAGAAGGAACCCCCAGCCCCCAGCTGGCCCAGGAGAAGCCTCAGAGGCACAAAGTGATCCTTTGAAGTTCATTTGTGTTTTTCATTTGTGTTCCACATTGAAAGTGCCAAAGCAGAGCCCCCATGGCAGGGGTGGGACCTGCTGGGCCTGGGTGGGCTGAGGGCTCCAGGGAGGCAGCACTGCCTGGGATATCCTGAGAGATGTTTGGGGAGCCTGTTCTGCCCTGCTGCGGGGGATGTGGTGTTGGTAGGAGGTGGAAATGACCCAGAAATCAGGGCTGGAGCAATTCCCATCCCTCACAGCGCTGGGTGGGACCCCAGTCTGGTTCCCCTCAGTCCATACAATGGCCTGGGAGGGAAAGGACCCTAAAGTTCATCCCATTCCTCTGTGGGCAGGGACACCTCCCACTGTCCCAGGCTGCTCCCAGCCCTGTCCAGCCTGGCCTTGGGCACTGCCAGGGATCCAGGGGCAGCCACAGCTGCTCTGGGCACCCTGTGCCAGGGCCTGCCCACCCTGCCAGGGAACAATTCCTGCCCAATCTCCCATCCAGCCCTGCCCCCTGGCAGTGGGAGCCATTCCCTGTGTCCTGTCCCTCCATCCCTTGTCCCCAGTCCCTCTCCAGCTCTCCTGGAGCCTCCTGTGGCAGTGGTGGCAGCTTTGTCAAGGCTGTTCCTCACTCATTCCCAGAGGCCCTGGAGCAGAAGGATGCTCTGTGCTGGGATCCTCCACTGGCTCCCTGTTGGAGTCCCCCCATCCCACCCTGTGCTCTGCCAGGACACAGGGAAGGATGATTAATGTTTCTAATAAATATGTTAATCTGCAGAAATGAAATTTTCCTAATGAAGAAAACCTCTTCTGGGGTTTTTCCTGCTCCTTTCCCGAGCTGCTGTGAGAGCAGCTCCCTCCACTCCGGAGTGAGGGACAGCGGGACCAGGAGTGTCAATCACATCCCATTCATCCCAGTTTAACAGAGGGGATTATTCCCAGCTCCTTCTCCTTGGCAGAAAGGGAGAGCGTGCCCTGGCACCGCTGACTCCTTTCTCCTTGGAACAGCCTGGCCTGTGCCGGAGAAAAGCAGGATTTAAGCTAATAAAAGATTAGGATAATCCTTGTGTAACCAGGGCTCCGAGGCTGCCCGGACCCATCACTCGGAGCTGTCCAGCAGCTCCAGCACGGCCGGGCCTCCTCCAGCCTCACTCCAGGCTCCTTCCCTGTGCCCCATCCCTGCTCAGGACAGGAGATGGACCAAGGAGCTCCCTGTGCTGGGCAGGGACGTACAGAGGCCCCTCCATCCCTAAACCTGCTCCTTTCCCCATCCCCAAAGCCAGGACCAGCCCTGGCTGGGGATTCCCTGCTCCTCCTCACATGGCAGAGAGCTCATGTTATTCCTTCCTGCCCACGGAGATTCCTGGATATTCAACACTTTCCACTCATAAAACCCCAGGACAAAGAGAAACATCCCGGATTTGAAGGCAGCTGAGACAAGGAGGGGGCAGCTTTCCACTAAAGGAGGAATTGTTCCCTGGCAGGGTGGGCAGGCCCTGGCACAGGGTGCCCAGAGCAGCTGTGGCTGCCCCTGGATCCCTGGCAGTGCCCAAGGCCAGGCTGGACAGGGCTGGGAGCAGCCTGGGACAGTGGGAGGTGTCCCTGCCATGGCAGGGGTGGCACTGGATGAACTTTGAATTCCCTTCCATCCCAAAATATTCCATAATTGTAGGATTCTATGGCCTTGCCACACCAATGTTGAGAGATTCCTTCAAGAAAAAAGACTAATTATTTTCGTCATCTGCCTTTTTATTCCTTGAATTCCAATAAACACACCTAAGTCCTCCCTTTGGTTGAGTGTATTTTTAAACATATTCATGCAAATCCCTCCCCCAGAAAAAGCTGAACTGGAGAAGCTCCAGAGCAAATCCCAGAGCCTGGAAAAGCAAAATCTGGGAGGTAACTCTGGGAATGTTGGGGGTTTCAGGTGTCTGAGGAAGCTGAGGGAGCCCCAGGGTTGGATGGGTCTCATCAGGCAGATCCCTGGGCAGGAAGGAAGGGGCTGAACACGGATCAGGAACAGCAGGAATCTGCTCAGGGAGAGCTGCTGGAGCTCACAGCCAGCAGAAACACCCCAGGAGAAATATTTTACACCCCTGTGTTGTTTTGTTTGCTGTGCTCTTGTAAAAGCTGGGAGATTCCTCCACACATTTAAATTTTTGATATCAAATTTATGTGGAATCTCCTGCCTGGCACCTGGACCCTGATTTAGCAGGACACAGGAACCAGTGTGGGGCAGGCAGGGTGACCTTCCCATCCTGCTGCTCCCAGCCCTACAGAGAAGCTGAATCCAGGTTTTTTCCACGTGTGAAGGGAAGATTATTCAGCAGCAGAAGGAAAGGTGTCACCAGGCTCTGTTCCCAATGTTTCCAGTAATGAAGATCATTCCCTGAATTGATATTCAGGCCAGGAGTGGGTTTGTTTTTCCCTGTGTGAGTTGAATAATAGCAGGAAAATCCCAAGGGAGGGATTGCTGGGTGTGCAGTCCCTCATCCCAGGCATCCCTGTGCCCTTGTGGGAGTCACATCCCAGGAATTTGCCCTTTTCTGGGGCCACTCATGTTGGTTTTGGGGTTGAGATTCCACAATCCTGCTGGAATAACGGGTTTTTGTAGTGGTGGTTTTTTGGGTTTTTTTTTGTTTTTTTTTTTGTTTTTGTTTTTGTTTTTGTTGTTGTTTTTGTTTTTGTTTTTGTTGTTGTTTTTGTTTTTGTTTTTGTTGTTGTTTTTGTTTTTGTTTTTGTTGTTGTTTTTGTTTTTGTTTTTGTTGTTGTTTTTGTTTTTGTTTTTGTTGTTGTTTTTGTTTTTGTTTTTGTTTCATTTTGTTCTGTTTTTTTTTTGTGAAAGCTGATGGAATCCTGCAAATCAGAGTCATTATTTCCAGCCTGTCTCTCCAAATGGGAATAATTATTTCCAACACCTTCCGTGGGCTTTAATGAAACAATCAACTGGAACAACATCATTACTTAAAGTTTGATGCTGCTCCCTGGGAGAACATCCCTAATCCCCAATCCCTAATCACTTTGGATCTGCCTGGCTGCTTCCAGCTGACTTGAAGCCACTGGGAAAAGCGGAATGGATCGATGGGAATTATTGGAGATATTCCCAGCTGGACACAGCAGGAGGGTTGGGAATCTCCTTTTCCATCCCCAAATATTCCATGATTCTGTGAAATGAACCTTCTTTTTATATTCTTAAACCTGTGCCTGTGTGGAATTCCAAAGGATTTGGGGAGCCAGGCAGGCACGGGGCTCTTCCCATTTCCTGGCACGCTGCTCCAGGATTTTAATGAATTATTGAGGGAAAACATTTTGTGTTGGATGTTCCTTGTGAGGAGTGAAAGAGGCACCACCCTGCACGCCAGGGCTGTCAGGACCTGTTCCATTCGTTAACATGCTCCATTAATTAACATGTTTACATTATGTAACATTCCCCTGCTGCGTCTTTAATTCCAGCCGTGCTAACAATCCCTCTCCCGACTCCTCATTATTGGGAATCATTGCACAGACCAGGTGGCTCATAAGGATTTTAATCTCTTCCTTCCCTTTTTGGCCCAGTTTTTGTCTGTTTGGATCACAGTTAGGCTGGGTTGGGAGAATCCTCCTCTCCCAGATCCTGAGCATCTGCAAATCCTGCAAAATTCCTGCTGTTCAAGGGAAAAAATTCCTGTGGAGCCAGGGAGGTCATGGGCACCACAGAAAAGGCTTTTTAGTGGGGCAGGGAAAGGTTTCTGGAAATGTCAGAGACATCCTGGGCCACCAAACCTCACCCTGGACCACCAAATCCCATCCAGGGCCACTAAACCCCTTCCTGGGCCACCAAATCCCACCCTGGCCCAACAAACCCAGTCCTGGCCACCTAACCCCATCCTGGCCACCAAATCCCATCCTGGGCCACCAAATCCCACCCTGGACCACCAAATCCCATCCTGGCCCAATAAATCCCACCCTGGCCCAACAAACCCAATCCTGGGCCACCAAACATTGTCCTGGCCACCAAATCCCATCCTGGCCACCAAACAAAATCCTGGCACAACAAACCCCATCCTGGCCCAAAAAATCCCATCCTGGGCCACCAAATCCCATTGTAGGCCACCAAATCCCATCCTGGCCACCAAACTTCATCCTGGGCCACCAAACATCGTCCTGGGCCACCAAATTATTCCAAAAGAATAATTTTTAGGATTCCATTTTAAGGAGGGCTCACATCTCCAATTTTAGCTATAACCCCTCATTTCCAGCAGCCAAAAATCCCAGTTTGAATGTCCCAAAGCATTTACAGAGCCCCAAATTCTCTTTTTCAGGGCTCAAAGCCAAATTTTTAAGACCCAACCCTGATTTTATGCCCCAGTTGCTCATTTGAGACCCAAAGCTACATTTAGAAGGTTCAAACCTTCATTTTAGGAGCCAAACCCTCATTTTTAGGGCCAAACCCCATTTTTGTGGCCTAAATCTTTCTTTATTTACAGTCCAAAGGCTCTATTCCATGAAAAAGTCTCCTTTTAAGAGTCCAAATCAGCATTTTAGTGTCCAGAGGGGCATTTTTAGGATCCTGCCCATCATTTTTGTGATCTAAGCAACACCTTCAGCTCCAAACCCTCACCTAAAATTGTAGATTACAATTTTAGGGCCCAAATTCTCATTTTTAGAGCCCAAAGTTTTGCTTGTAGACTTGAGATTCTCCTTTTCAACGTCCAACCCCTCATTTTAGGGTACAGACCCCACACTAAGGGCTCAAAGCTTCATTTTTTGGTGTTCAAATCTCCATTTTGAGGATCCAACCCCCAATTTTTAGCTGGTACCAAATGAGATGACAGAAAGTCAGGACTGTGAGATGCTGCAGGACTGGGAACCTGTTAAACCCAACCCAAAACCAGCAGAGGAATCCCCCAAAATGCTGGGACTGGTTGAATATTCAGCAGATTTAACCAACCTCTCTGTATTTATGGCTTGGAGACAATTTCTTTTCCAGTTTTCCTGATAATCTCAAGGATCAGAATAAAAAAACCTCACTTCAAATACTGAAGTTTGCTGGGTTTGTTAAATGAAATTATTTTTTATTGTGCTGGAGTGGCATGAATTGGTGATATCTGAACTGCAGAAATTCCAAATAAACTATGGAAGGGCTCAGTCCATCTCATCCAGAGGGAAACCTGGAATTTCAGCCTCATCTAAAGCTGTGGTGGCCTGTGATGTGTCTGTTGTGGGGGGAATTTTTTTTCCTTTTTTCCCCCCTAAATCTGGAATTCAATTCCCCCCATAAAGGAAAGATGTGACTGTTCCTCCACCAAATCCACATCTCCCACTTCAGTCCTGCCACGTATCCCTGGGGATGTTCCTGTGGGAAGCACAGGATCCCTGTTGTGCTGGAAATTGAAAAATTGAGGAGCCCAAAGAGAGCTCAGATGCTGTCCTGGAAGTCTGGGATGAGCCCTGTGCTGATCCAGTGTGGAAATGGTTTCTAAGGAAGGGGACTGAGAGGACAAATGGCATCCATGGCATCCAAAAATATTTACAAGCTGAGGACCAAAGCAAGGAATTGCTCCAGACTGCAAATTGAGGCTGCAGGGAGTTTGGGAAGTGGGAGGGAGAGGGAACAAAAGTTGTCATGGATGCTCCAGGTGTGTAAAGACAGGACCCTCCACAAGCTGATTCCTTACTGGGAGCAACAGGAAATCCAGAGGAACTCCACCTCCTTCCCAGCCCTTCATTCCCAGGTGATTTTTTTGGAAAAGTCCTCTCCTAGCAGTGAGGAAGCCCAAGGATTGCAGAGCAGACAAGGAGTGCTCCTGCCAATTACCTGCTCTCCTTTGGAAATAATTAATATTTTCCTTAAATTCCTCCTGCCCTGGGGGAGAAAGAGAAGCTGTGTTCCACTAAGGAACATCTCGTTAATCAGCTCCAGAATGAACGACTGAAATCAAGGATCATGCATGTCAGATTAGCTCAGTAATTATTGAAAGGCTCAGGTCTTGAATGGAAACACAGAAAATTACTTTTCTTCTTTTCAATCAGAGCCTTGTGCTCCAAGAGGGCTTTTTAGGGAGGGATGCCCTGGGAAGGGCTCATTCTCCCTCTGTGCAAGGAGGTGGGAGAGATTTTCTATCCAAGGTTGCCCTGAGGGAGCAGCTCCCAATCCAGGGAAAATATTCCAAGCCCCAGGGTGCCTGGAGAAGCAGGAGAAAGCCAGGGAAGCTCAGAGAGGTGACTAAAATGGGGTTTGAGGGAGAACCTGGCAGAGAATGCTCTGAGACAGGATCAGAGAGGTCTAACCCAGGTCTGGAGGTTCCAGGTGCCCATTGGGGAGGATTCATCCCTTTGTTCTTCAGCGCAGCTCTGATCTGGGGCTCTGGCTCCTCTCTCCAAAAATGTCAGCACAGCCTGGTGGGATCAAGGGGCTCTGAACTTTTATCAGGGCCAGACTGGCAAAAAAATGTTGGACTTTCCCAGCAAATTATATCTTAAAAAATCCTTCTACAGGAACTTGAAAATGCTCCTGGGTTTGGTGTAAAAACAAAGGGCTGACAAGGAGCCTCGCTGAATGTTGTGCTTCTGTAGTTTGAAAATGAAAAGTTATTGTTTTGAAAGGAAGATGTAAAACATCCTTGGGAAATGCTCCACTTTTCCAAGTGGATCAGAACCTCAGCTGAAGAAATCTGTGCAGCTGGGGCTGGTTTTACTAAAGGTTTCAGCAGGCAAACACAAACCCCAGGCTTCTCTCAGCTCGGAGGGTTTGATCCTACCCCAAGGGAAACACATTCCTTCCAAAACTGGGAGACTGATGCCCTCCTAAGGGATTTTTATGGACCTTGACTCTCCCAGCCTTGGGAGGATCAGCAGAGGTGTTCAGTGACTCTCTCCCAATTGCTCTTGATTTTAGTTGGAGAATCCAGGAAAATGAGAAAATCTTAACAGGGATTGCTGTCAGCACAGGGACTCCAAATCTGGGGAGTTTATCTTGGACCTTGGACCCACCCAGCTGCATGGAGCAGAACAGGAGGTTTGGAGGTGACCAGGGCTGGGATGTAACTGTCCTGTGACACAGAACCAGTGCAGGGAAATGGAGCCAGCAGGTGACTGGGCTTCCAGTGAAATGATCTCCAGGTTAGACCAGAATTCCAGGACACCAGGATCATCCCAATGCATTCCAGCTCAGAGGAATGGGATTTATTGGAAATAAAAAGCATTTTTCTGTCCAAGGCACCGACCATGGCAGGTGTCTTTCAATCCAAGATCTTGATGGAGAGCATAGCCTATTCCAGGACAAATTCCTTATTCTCAGTGTAGGACATTGATCCCTCTGTGGGGCCATCCCCAGAACAAACTTTCCTGTTGGATTGAGGGGCAGACCCAAGCTTGGATTCACTTTCTCCTGAGGGCAGTGAAGTTCCTACACCATCTCTCACCTCTCACAGATGTGCAGATGTGTCCCAGCCTGTCCCAGTGGGTCCCCCCGTGTCCCTGCAGGGGTTTGGGTCCCTCAGCACTGTCCCCTGCAGCAGAGGTGAATTCTCCTGGGTTCTGACCAGCACTGGGCAGCCAGGACACAAAGCTGGAGCCAAACCCGGGCCGGGATCTGCCAGGAGCCACCTGGAAAGGCAATTCCAGAGCCCACAGCAGCTCCACCAAAACAATCCCCCCTCGGAACGATGGGCAAAGGGAGTGTGAACGGGTCTTTATTCTGTTAATGAATTCCCGACAAGCCCCATTGAAACGCTGCAGAGTGTTTATCATTAGGACAATTATTCCAGGCTGCCCTACTTTGGTCAGGCTCTTTAATTCCGCGGGCCCCTCATTAGCTGCGTACACGCTAACGAAGGCAGCGAGCTAATTGGCAGCAGCTCTTGAAGAGCTGGAGCAGCCTCATCGTTTGCCTGCTCACGTTCTGCCATTCCAGCGAGGAGCTGCGGAAGATGTTCCCTGATTAGGCTGTTGAATTATGAATTAGGCTCTGCTCCCACTGCAGCTGTTTTCTCCATGTCATTCCCAGCACTTTATTTCCCCATCTGCTTATAAAACCAGGAGCTTGATCCTGCAATAAACACTTCAAATGGTTTCTTTTTTTTTTAGGGGCTAATTAATTGTGTTGCATTTCTTGAGGTGCCCTGGCTTGCAGCAAATTAACAATGCTAATTTTCCCTCTGCTCGGTGCCCAAACAATCCCTCCTACAGAGGAGCTGGAAAATAAAGAGGATCCTATCAAACCATTCCCATGTTTCAGGCGTTCCCGGTTTGATCCTTTCTGTGCACGATGCAGAAGGTGTGTCCTGGATTGCAAACCATTCCCAGAGCTCTTGGATGGATCTTTCCAGGCAGGAGAAAAAACAGAGCAGTGACATTGGCAGCTGCCTCAATCCTGGTGCTCAATCCTGGTGCTCAATCCTGGTGCTCAGTCCTGGGCTCAGTCCTGGGCTCAGTCCTGGGGCTCAGTCCTGGGCTCAGTCCTGGGGCTCAGTGCTGGGCTCAGTCCTGGGCTCAGTCCTGGGCTCAGTGCTGGGCTCAGTCCTGGGGCTCAGTGCTGGGCTCAGTCCTGGGCTCAGTGCTGGGCTCAGTCCTGGGGCTCCGTCCTGGGCTCAGTCCTGGGCTCAGTC
>VXBR01003939.1:63678-76053 GCA_013400215.1 Cisticola juncidis | reverse complement strand
GAATGGGAATGGGGATGGGGATGGGAAAGGGGAATGGGAATGGGGAATGGGAATGGGAAATGGGAATGGGAATGGGGAATGGGAATGGGGAATGGGAATGGGGAATGGGAATGGGAATGGGGAATGGGAATGGGGAATGGGAATGGGAAATGGGAATGGGAATGGGAATGGGAATGGGAATGGGGAATGGGAATGGGAATGTCTGGCTGAGCGATGAGTGAGGCTGCACAGAAGTGACAGCTACAAAAGAGCCTGGGTGAAGTCAGTGGCCCTTTAAGGCCCCTCTGTCCCCATAACAAGGTGACAAACTGTCCTTTCCTGCCCACACAGAGCTCAGCCTGGATCAGCTCCAGACCTTGGGTTGGTTTCAGGGATGTTGGAGGTGGCTCCTGGAGCCATCCAGACACCTCCTGCAGCCGGGGTTTGGTGCCAGCACCGTCCTGTGTGTCCAGGGGAACGTGGGGCTCTCCAAGCTCACCTGGGGCTCCCAGGGACCCACCTGAGCCCAGTGGCTGCACTGGGCTCTGCCTCTGGAGGGGGAGATGGGAGGGGGACAGGAAAAAAGCACACAGAGCCTGGAGCAGCCCTCCTGAGAGGACAGAGCTCCTTATTTATTCCCAACCAGGAGAAAATCCATTCCCCCAAGCCATTCTACTTCCTCACTTTCAATGTCTTGGATTCTGCATTGATGAGGACAATGCTGGACATTTTGGTTTGGCTGAGGCTCCTCCTTCCCACAGACAGAAAATCTGAGCTGGTGGGAGGATGGAAAGGAGAGAGGAATGTTTGGGAGATGATGTGGGGGAGGCAGCAGGGCTGGAGCCCCCAGATCCAGCTTTACCCAGCCCAGGGATGTGGATTTGTCTGGTGTCCTCACAGTCCCAGAGAGGTCTGAGATATCAGCCATTCCTTCAGGATAAATGGAATAATATCCCAGAGGTGCCAGCTCTCAGGGGGATAGAGGAACTTGGAAAGGCCACCTCAGAATGGAGACATAAAATAGGAAATTAAATGAGCTCTGCTCCTTCTGCTTGACAACCACTCAACATGAGCTTATTGCATTTTCTATTTACCCACTTTATCCTCTTTTCCCTCTTTCCTCCTTTTTGCCACAGGACCACTCAGAAATGAAGAGCCCAGATCCATGTTTTGCATTTTTTTCTTTACCCACTTTATGCTCTTTTCCCTCTTTTCCACGGGACCACTCAGAAATGAAGAGCCCAAATCCATATTTTCACCACTGGGCAGCCCAGGATGGGAAGAGGTTTCCCATGGAGGCTCCACTTGCAGGTTTTGAAGACAAAGCTTGAAAAAGCTCAAAATAATCTCATATCTGACATCTCATCTCATCATTGACCATGCTTGGAGGAGGAGATTGGACTCTAAACCTTCTGAATCCTCTTCCAAGCTGATTATTTGACCATTTTTTCAGCTTCTAGAAAGTTTTCTAATTTTAAAATTATTTAATAATTGTTTAGTTTTTTTCAATTTGAAAAAAATTAAAATTAAATTTTTAGTTTACATTTTTTAATTACTTTAATTGTTATAATAATTATGCCAAATTTCAGTGCCATTTGTGCCTTCCCTTCCTCACTGTGTGATCGATCATTTGAGAGGGACTTTGCTGATTGGTGACCCTTAGTCCTGGTCTAGTTGGTCCCTGCTCTGGGACTAAAAACAGGGGCTTTGCTGTGACCTCTGAACTGTGCTGAGTTGGGACCAACCTTCTCCAAGTCCCACCTTGCTCCTCTCACTGCTCCACCCTGGACTAGCACCCCAAAAAGGGCCCAGCAAGAGCCAGGCTGGGATTTTTTGCTCCTGCCTGGTGATTTCTCCCTGCTTGGAGCTGCAGGTGATTTTCTGATTCTGCTGCTGAATTCCAGCTGGTTTTTGCAGCATTAAAACATTCAGGGCCGGTCTCCTCCGAGTTCAGGGGTGTTCCTTTTCATATCTATTTAATACATGTTTTTAAATGAACTACATGAGAGCAAATCAAGCAGTTAAGCTGCAGGATGAAGCGAGGGCCTGCCTGACACCAGCCTTAGCTCCATTCCTGCTGCAAAGCCTCAGCTTTACGGGTTTAGATTTGTAAATACTCCTCCTAAACCCAATAAATTAAAAGAGCCCCTGGTGTATCCTCGGCGTTCAAGACTGAACGAGCCCAATTAGCCTGTGAAGAGCTGTTCCCTGCTGAATAATTCCAGGGTTTGGGCCAGTCCATTGTGAAGATCATTTGCTCTCTCCGTGCTCATTGATGGTTTCTCACGGAGCACAGGAGCTCTGGAGGTGACTTGGTTTCCTGCCAGAGCCTCGGTGTTGATTAACTCTTCTCTCTTTTTCATCATCCTGCTCCTTCGATTCTTTCTGGGCACGCAAGGAACAAATGCAGCTTTTCAGGAGAGGAAATGTTTCTTTTGCTGCTCTGGGCTGTCTCCTCATCCCTGCTTTGTGTCCTGTGCTATTCCAGGGGTGTCAGTGACAACAACCCCAGAATGACAGCGACCCCAGAGTGACAACGGCCCCAGAGTGACAGTGACCCCGGAGTGACACTGACCCCAGACTGACAACAGCCCCAGTGACAATGACCCCAGACTGACAACAACCCCAGAGTGACGACCCCCGAGTGACAGCGACCCCCGAGTGACAACGACCCCAGAGTGACAGTGACCCTCTGCAGCAGCCCTGGGCCCACAGATTGCCCAGGATGGTCCCTGCCCCACGGAATTCATGCCCCATGTCCTCCTTCCCTCTGTCCTGTGTGACTGTGGGCTTGGGAATAGGTCAGGGATGTAGCCAGGCCTGCAGAGGGAAAATCCTGGGATCGTGGAATGCTTTGGGAAAAGCCTTTTAAGGACATTTACTCCACCCCTGCCATGGCAGGGACACCTCCCACTGTCCCAGGCTGCTCCCAGCCCTGTCCAGCCTGGCCTTGGGCACTGCCAGGGATGCAGGGGCAGCCACAGCTGCTCTGGGCACCCTGTGCCAGGGCCTGCCCACCCTGCCAGGGAACAATTCCTGCCCAATCTCCCATCCAGCCCTGCCCTCTGGCAGTGGGAGCCATTCCCTGTGTCCTGTCCCTCCATCCCTTGTCCCCAGTCCCTCTCCAGCTCTCCTGGAGCCCCTTCAGGCCCTGGCAGGGGCTCTGAGCTCTCCCTGGAGCCTTCTCCTCTCCAGGTGACCCCCCCAGCTCTCCCAGCCTGGCTCCAGAGGGGCTCCAGCCCTGGAGCAGCTCTGTGGCCTCTGGATTCTCTCCTCAGGCCCTCATCCCTCTTAGCTGGGGCTGAGCTCACTGTGGAATGGAGATCTGGCAGGATAATCTGAATTTCTGATAACAGCCACTCATTTTAAGCTATCAAAGCCACTCCAAACTTCCACAAAGCAGAAATGTCCTGTACATTTTCCTGGCAATGTGTGGGGATTCTCCCGTGAGCAGGGTTGCTTAGTTCATGGGTATTCCCAGGATTTAAGTGAAGAAACCTGGATCTTACCATAATTTCAGTAGTGAATCACATTCAACCCCTAATCAATATAATTTCTTTTACTCTAATATAGGTACCTTGCTCTACTGCACTGTTTTATGTTATTTGTAATTTACATGTAGTTCTTTTAGTTTTATCCCATGTAGTAATTAATTCTGATTAAGATCTTTCATCTGTTATCTCTTGCCTGTTCATTTATCTTAATAAATAATTCATTTTTATAAAGAGATCTGATTTAAGAACTTGAGGGACAAAGTGATTCCATGATACTTCCATAACTTCCTTAAATTCAAACTGCTGCCAAAATCTGAGGCTAAGGAAGGATTTAGCTCCATTTAAACCCTTTGTGAAGGAGTTTAAACGCACACTGACACTTCTCAGTGTTTCTTTGGGATAATTATCCTTTTCCTGGCATCTCAAACAGGAGAGTGGGCAGGAAAACCTCAATTTACTCCTGGAAGGGGTTGAGAGGTTGCCCTTGTGACTGTGGAATTGTAAATTTCAGGCTGTAGGGAAATTCTGGATCAAGTTTTCCTCAGATTTACCATTGGAGATCCTCTGGAACCCTGCCAGGACCTGCTCCCAAAATCTGTATAAAAACAGGAGAGCTTCCCAGTGCAGACAGTGCCACTGATCACAAAAAGGGGAATGCTGAATCCTATACATTCCTTTATTACCCTTTCCTTGTGGAAAGGTCTATTTTGTAAAAAAAAAAAGGAAATCATTGACTGAGATGCAAACTCTCCTCCCTGATTTCCTCCCAGGAGCTGGGTGTGGGGTTTTCCCAGAATCATGGATCACACATCCTGTTGGATGTCTCTTTCCCTGGGGATATTTTGAAGTCCTCTGGCCACAGCTTGAGCAGGGATGAGCTCCAGAGGTGCCTCCTGAGCCCGGCCACCCCGTGGCTCTGTGGGATTTTGGGATTTGTGCTGTGTGAAGGGGGCTCTGTGTGACTCGGGAATGGGGGGACTTGGAGCCAAGAGAGTCCATGGGAGCAACTCCAGGCAGGGAGGGTTTTGTGGGATCACCAAGGTGAAGCCAAGGATGCCACAGCCTCCTGCCATGAAAAAAAAAAAAAAAAAAAAAAGAAAAAAAGAAGGAAAAAAAAAAAGAAAAAAAAAAAAGAAGTCATTTATTAGCTCATTGTTGCACTTGCAGATGATAATAATTTGCAGGCAGGGGTGACTTTGAGCAGACTTTATAGAAAATCCAGGATTTCTAACGATGCTGGGATTTATTAGGTGTGCTACAACCACCCCAGAGAGCTCAGGGTGTTCTTTATTCCTCCTTTCCTGCTGGTCCCTGTGGATCCCTGGAGGAGGGACCTGGTGTCCTTCCCTGGATCAGCTGTCCCAGTGCTGAGTGTCCTCTCCTGGCAGGGCTTGGATGATTCCATCAGCAGTGCCCAGCATTCCTGCAGGGACAGACCCACACCCACACCCAGGGCCTCTGATGCTCTTCCCATTCCCTGCCATCCAGGAAACATGGGAAAGTCATGGAATCCTAGAAGGGTCTGAGTGGAAAGGGACATTAAATCCCACCCAGTGCCACCAGTGCCATGGCAGGGACACCTCCCACTGTCCCAGGGTGCCCCAAGCCCTGTCCAGCCTGGCCTTGGGCACTGCCAGGGATGCAGGGGCAGCCACAGCTGCTCTGGGCNAACCAAAAAAACCCAACCAAAAAAACCCCCAAAACCAAAAAACCAAAAAACAAACCAGCAAAAAAAAGAACCCCAAAAACCAGGAAGAAAGGAATATAGTATCAAAAACCAAAAACCCGAGTTGGGATTTTCTTTCTCTCCCTCCACCCACACAGGCTGCTGAGCAGGCTGTCACCTGGAGCAGCCCCAGAGGAGGAAAAACTGGGAATGTTTTCCAGGCCATCAGTACAGCCACAGCCCCTCAGTGGGCCCCTGAGGACCAAACACCCAGTGACAACAGAGCCTACCCAAACCACTTTCAGCTTCCTAAAAAATTCCATGTCCAATCAGCAAAGGAGAGCCCCGCCTGTGGCAGGGGATCCATCCTGCCCACCTGACCTGTATCCCCAACCTGAGCCTCCCCCAGCAAACCCCTGGATTAGCTGCACAAGCTGGAAGCACTCAGCCCCTGCAATCACTGCAGCAGACAGATGCTCATTACTTCTCTTGAAATCTCTATTTTTCATAAATTTAATTTTCGCTGTTTGCAGCTCGGGCTCGTTCCCAAATAAAGCAGGCAGTGATTGAGCCCGGCTTTATTGCTCCCACAATCCAAATTACAGCCATTATCCCAATCTCCCCCCTGCAATTATCCTCAGCCTGCACATTCCATCTCTTTATCCAGACAGACTTTGTGCTGATGGGAGGTGATAGACGGGAAAGCAGCGAATTCTGTGTGAGCAGCAGATCCAGAGCTGCTGCTCCAGCCCTCCCTCCCTCCCCAGGATGTGCTGTTCTATGTTGTTCTGTGCTGTTCTGTGTTGTTCTGTGCTGTTCTGTGTTGTTCTGTGTCGTTCTGTGCTGTTCTGTGCTGTTCTGTGTTTTTCTGTGTTGTTCTGTGTTGTGTTGTTCTGTGTTCCTCTGTGCTGTTCTGTTTTTCTGTGTTTTTCTGTGTTGTCTGCGTTTTTCTGTGTTTATCTGTGCTGTTCTGTGTTCTGTGCTGTTCTGTGCTGTTCTGTGTTTTTCTGTGTTGTTCTGTGTTGTGTTGTTCTGTGTTCCTCTGTGCTGTTCTGTTTTTCTGTGTTTTTCTGTGTTGTTCTGTGTTTTTCTGTGCTGTTCTGTGCTGTTCTGTGTTTTTCTGTGTTGTTCTGTGTTGTGTTGTTCTGTGTTCCTCTGTGCTGTTCTGTTTTTCTGTGTTTTCTGTGTTTTTCTGTGTTTATCTGTGCTGTTCTGTGTTCTGTGCTGTTCTGTGCTTTTCTGTGCTGTTCTGTGCTGTTCTGTGCTGTTCTGTGCTGTTCTGTGCCGTTCTGTGCTGTTCTGTGTTGTTCTCTGTTTTTCTGTGTTTTTCTGTGCTGTTCTGTGCTGTTCTGCAGCTCACAGGGACACGAGATAATCACACTGATAAGAGATGGTCTCTGGGAACCTCAGCTATTCCCCCAAGGATCAGGATTCCTGAATTTCTCCAGCCTTATTCCACCCTCCTGCAGGCTGGGCTGGGGCACACCTGCATTTCATGACATGATCCTGTCCTTTCAGCCAGCCAGGTGGGTTTTTTCTCCTCCAGAGAACCCATCTGGAACCTTCTGCAGGTGAATTTGCTGCCTTACACATTCTGAGAATCTTTCTGCCTCAAGATTTGGAGACACGAAACTCAGGTGTAAATCCCAAATCTGTAACATCACTGAGAGCAGAACTCTTAATGGGGTCCTGGTCCCTCATCTGCCTCATGATCCCAGAAATCACAGAATCCCTGGATAGTTTGGGTTGGAGGAGACCTTAAAGCCCATCCAGTGCCACCCCTGCCATGGCAGGGACACCTCCCACTGTCCCAGGCTGCTCCCAGCCCTGTCCAGCCTGGCCTTGGGCACTGCCAGGGATCCAGGGGCAGCCCTGGGAAAACCATTCCAAGCCTCTCCACCCTCCCTGTGAGGAATTCCTTCCCTATCTAAGCCACCCTCTGTCCCTGGGGAGACATTCCCCCGTCCTGGCTCTGTGATTCAGATCCCACTCCTGCTGGGTTTGTTGGTTTTCTGCCTTAAAATTCTGCTTCAACCCCATTTTCTCTCATTTCTCCCACAACCCTGATGGAAGGCAGATCTCCTGTGCATCTTCCCAGGCTGGTGCTTTTGGAGGAGAACGAGCAGGATTTGGTCACTCAGAGCTGGAATTGACTCCAGACAGGTCAGTCCCAGTGGGATGGGAGTGTCCTGGCCCCATATCCTGGGATGCAAAGTCCCCATTGCTGGTGCAAGAGGCCCTTCCTGCAGTGCCACATTCAGCTCCAGTTTCATCCCACAGCCTAAATTCTGACTTATTTAGGGGGCAGTTTCCACAAAATAACAGGAAAGTCCCTATTCCTTCCCTCCCAGCTTTCTTTTCCCAAGAATCCACTTGAGAAGCACCAAGAGCTTCTCAGGGAAGGAGAAGGTGTGCTGAAAAGGGAGAAATAAATACCCAAATTCCCGCAGGCTGGCTGAGTGGTTTTGATTTAAAATCAAAGGTTGCTTGGTGTTAACAGTCGCTGTTGTGCTTCTGTTTACACTGTCCCTGCTGTCTCCCACATCTCTGTCTTTTAAGGAGGTTCAAGAAGGAATTTTTGGATAATGCAATTCCCCAGCTCACCGTGGAACAAGGGAGACTCTTGAGTCCTGTCTTCTGCTAAAGGGGGATCAGTGAAACTGCTCTGCCTCTCCTGACAGCAGAACTGAGCACGATCAGCTCCTGCTGGGGGGAATTAAAACTCCACAACAACAACCCTGGGCTCTGGGCAGGATTCCAAATGGAAAAGGCAAAGCGACCTGACAGACTCCATGAGCTGCGCTGACAACCCAGGGAAGGAAACTTCAGGGGCAGAGTAAACTGATCTGAAATATTTTGCTCTGATCTGCATTTCAAAGTAATTCTGTGAAATGGCCAGCCTGTTAAGAGGGAACAAACAAACCATCTCAAGAAGAGAAACCACTTTCTGTCCTTCAATTCAAAGGTTAAATGTGTTCAAATCCACGTCTGTTGAATTCTAAGTACCTGGGATGATCCAGCTGAATTCCTCTCCCTGCAGGGATTTTGGGACAATATCCTGATCATTCCTCTTAAGACCAAATACTTAATTTGGGGGGTAGGATGATCCTGCATCTCTGAGGGATGTGGAAGCAAAGGAGACACTTTTCCTTTTTGTTCCAGTAAGCAGAGCATGAGTGGGACAGATTCCCTCTGAAACACGGAACAGATTCCCCATTAAAACAAGGAGCAGATTCCCCATAAAATGTAGAACAGATTCCCCATAAAACATGGAATAGATTCCCCTTAAAACATGGAAAGATTCTCCATAAAACATGGAACAGATTCCCCATAAAACATGGAATAGATTCCCCATAAAACATGGAACAGATTCTCCATAAATCATGGAATAGATTCCCCATAAAACATGGAATAGATTCCCTATAAAACACAGAACAGATTCCCTAAAAAACACAGAACAGATTCCCTAAAAAACACAGAACAGATTCCCTATAAAACATGGAACAGATTCCCCATAAAACATGGAACAGATTCCCTATGAAACATGGAACAGATTCTCCATAAAATGTAGAATAGATTCCCCATGAAACATGGAAAGATTCCCCATAAAACATGGAACAGATTCCCCATAAAACATGGAAAGATTCTCCCTGGAACATGGGGACGTGGTCCCTGTTTGGAGGTGGGGACACCACTCCAGGCCTTGCTAATGCTGAATGCAAGGGGCTGTTGAGTGTAAAAAATGCAATAACTCTGCAGGTTCATTTTCCTCCAAATGGCCCAAACCAGAGTAAAACTTCTTTGTTTTTAATCACAGAAGTGGAATTGTTTCATTTTTCTTTTTGGCAAGGAAACTTGAAAACATCTGCTTGGGTTTGGATCAAATTGATTTTTTTTTCACTTTTTAACTCAGTAGTTGAACTGAAAAATCAATTATTCACCCAGCCTTCCTCCCAGCACATGTCCAGGAGCAGAAACTCTGGGTTTTATTCAATAACAGGTGCTCAGCAATCGGAGAAAATGAGTGTTGGGATAACAGGATTTCCCTGACTCTTCTGTCTGATCTCCAAAATCCACCCAGGACTGCAGGGGTGAATCCCAAAGGGTTTCACTTCTTGGTGTCCACTGAGCCAGCTTGGCTGGATATGCAAAACAGGATCTTGGTTTTGATCCTGATGGCTCCTGATGTCATTGTTGGGTTTCCAGCCTCTGTTTGAGGATGAACAGCATTTCCTTGGAGCAGATAAGGAGATTCCTTGGAGAACTCAGACCATTCCTGCCTCATCACCTGTCACTCCAAAGGAGGGGATTGTCACTGCATGGGAGGTTCTAACAGCTGTAATTCTGTGTCATAATAATAAAAACAGCTTCAGTGAGGGCATGTTTCTAAATAAACAGCTCTGCTGACAAGAATTCTCCTTCCAGGCATCCCAAATCCTGCTGTCCCTCGTGTCCCAGCAGTGGTGGCAGGGCACAGCTGGGGTGGTGCTGAAGGTTTGGCTCTCCAGGAGGTGACAGGACCTGCTCTGAAAGCTCTGCCTCCATCTCATTGCTGGAGAACTCAGGAAAATGCAGGATTCTCCCTCATGTCCTCTCATGAGAGGATTTAATTAGTTCAGAGGGTCAGGGGGAGTCCCCCTTGTCAATGCTGGAGGTTTTCTGCCTCCTCTGGGTGATCATGAGATTTCACAGGAGCCCCTGATCCCTTCAATGCTTGAGTCTCCTGCACACATTGTCCTTCCCAGATGGATCTGTGACATGGGAAAGGCAGGAATGAGCCCTTCACCCTTCTCATCTGATCCTGGACTGGAGGAGGTGGGAGACAAAGCTCAGGACTCTGAATCTTGGCCCATCTTTGGCTCACCCAGGTGAATCCTGTCTCTGAGGGGAGGGTTGGGGTCGTTCCTTTCTGGCCAGGACTCCTGACCTGCCCCACCATGGGCCAGAGGCTCCTGCTGGCCTCGGGGGGATTTTCCTGCTGAGGAAAATCAGGAGGATTGAAAATCATCCCCACTGACTCTGCTGAGGAGAGGAGAGAGCCCTGAGCACGGGGGCTGAGCTGGGGAGGGAAGGGCTCTCCCCTTTTCCACCTCACCCCCTCCATCCTCCAAAGTGTGGGACTGATACCAAAATCAGCCAGGTGGAAAATTTCTGACACAGTTTGGAGTATTAGAAATCAGGAATTCTGTATTGCAGGGCTGGGCACAGGGAGGATCCTTCCTCTGACTGAGTGTTGGGTGAGCAGGGTTTTTATCTCACACTGATTACACATTCCTGAGCTCCCCCTCATTACCTGACTATCACTGTGAGCCCTACCAGGAAATGAGACTGGGACACAGGGCTGGGTTCACAGAGCATGCAGGGCAGGAAGACAACTTTATTTACAAAACTCCACTTTTATACATTTCCCATGAGGCCTGTGGATTGGAGGATGGAGTTCCCACCGCCCCACCACAGTGGTCAAGGGGGCTGTCACACAGTCTTGTTTGTCCCAGCATGGAATGTAAAACAATGGCTGTGTTTGTGGGACAGAGCTGGTGTTTGCATTAAAGGAGTGTGAGAAGGTGCAGACTTCTCCTTAATATGAAACGCTCAGGCAGCCAGGAAAAACCTCATGGCAACACCTGACTTCATTTTACACAATCACACCCTTTATCAAAGTCCTTCCAGGGTTCTCTGGGTCTGTCTTCAATGTCTGGTGTCCTTTTAGGTGGCTGTTCCTCAACTCCCATTTTTGAGGAATCCCAGTATCTTTGTTTTCCATAACTTCTGCCTTGTCATCCTTGCAGAGCTGGGCTGGCTCCTGCCTATTCTTTGCCTAAAGCCCATCCTATACCAGTTTCTCCAAGGCTGTGCTGTCCTCCTGTCCTGGTCAGAGTGGAGCCCTGCTCTGCCCCTCTGTCCTCACCAAGGCTGCCCCAGCAGAGCCTCCCAGGGGAGCAGAGCCCTCCCTGGGCTCTCTGCTCCTCTCCCCTGAGCCCAGAGTGGGATTAAAGCCCCCCAAAGCCCCTCCAGCTCCATGGGTATTTCCACACCTTCTCCACTCCCCCAGGATGGCTGATGCTGAGGTGAGAGGAGCCCATCTGTGCTCTGGTTCCCATTCCAGGTGGGATGCCAGCCTTTTCCCAAGGTTTTCACTGTGTGAGGAGCCGACAGCCAATCCATCACCTGGCAATGGCACAGGAGCTGACAGGGAGCTCTGAGTGGAACATAAAACATCCAAACTGCAACTCCTATCTCCTCCTCTGACCTCCTGTAACCCCAGCCCTGCTCCAGCCGTCCCAGGCTTTCACCCAGATGAAAAGTCGGGCTCGTAAAACAGCTGGGAAGGAAAACTGACAGGAAAATAATAAAACCATCACAAGGTGAGAGCAGATGTGTGGCAGAGACAGCCCTGGGAGCTCACACGGTTCAGTGAGTGAGAAATGGAAACCTCTCCATCTTCCCCATGGATGCTCCAGGTTCCTGTCTCTGCATCCTCAGGGAAGTACGGACGCTCCTTTTCCCGTTTTCTCCTCACGCTGCTGGAGGTGCTGCAGGAGGGATAAACCCAGCCTGAAAAGAGCCACCCTCGGGGGGCTCAGCATGGTCACACGATGGTCACAGGGCTGGGGATGGCCAAGGGGAGCTTCACTTGCTGTTGTGTCTGGGTGAGGTTTGGGGTGATGCCTCAAGGCTCCAGGCTGGATCCGACACACCCCAAGGACGGTGGAGCTGCTCTGCCTCTGCAGGTGCTCAGTGCTGGTGTCCTGTGCCCTTCTCCTGTGGCTGCAGCTCCTCCTGCACACCTGGAGATGGTCCTGGGAGCAGGAAAGGGGAAGGAGAGTGGGAATGGGTTGGCAGCACCTTGGGTACCTTGTGAGCCCGGGGATTGTTCAGCCTGGAGGAGAGGAGACCTCATTGGTGTCCATCTGTACTTGGCAGGATGTGGAGGGGTCGGATCCGGGCTCTTCCCATGTCCTGGGTTGGAAATGTAACCAAAAATGTGTGTTCTATTTTCATCTGTTGAAGTCCATTGGGAGATTTTGTTCTTTATCTCTTGTAACTCCAGTGGGGGAAGAGGGCGATGCCTTCTGTTCATGGACACCTGATAACAGCAGATAAGGCAGGGCCTCCTTATCTCTTCCTGCCCCCATCCTCCTCCAGGGACATCCCCTGTGAATGGGCCATTGAAGGCTCTCACAGCACTGATGACATCACCTCATCCCATTGGGAGAGGCTCCACCCAGTGGGAGG
>VXBR01003935.1:0-38838 GCA_013400215.1 Cisticola juncidis | reverse complement strand
ATATATGTGTGTGTGTGTGTGTTATATATATATATATATATATATATATACTCACACACACACAGTTACCAAATGTGTAAACTACAGAAAGAATTAGGGAGATGTATTTCATTATCAGATTATTTAATTTCTAATATATTGATTTTCTTTAAGTGATAGGTTAATAAATTAATTCTAGCAAAGACTCTTAAGCAGCTTCAAATCCGTCTGCTCTGTTATGTCTGGAAATTTGCTTTCAATTCCCACTCTGAAAGAAGCCCTAGGGTCAGATGCAATGGTTCCAAGATCTGAAATTATGTTAATAGGAACGAGTTGCTGATGTGCCTGAAGTATATTCCGACTTAATAATACACATTTCTTATACATTTCTTAGGAAGATAACCATGTTCCAATTTGTCTAGGACATAAAATATCATAGAAGCAATTGAGACGTATACATCTCTAAAATTCCTCTGAGCCTTTTGTTTATCATTATAAGCTGAAATTTTGTAATAATAGTGTTGTTTAGTACAAATGGAGATAATGTATTTCGTAATGTTATAGACCCCAAATGTGAAAAAGCAGCAGAGTCTCACAAATTTGTTGTCTAGCCATGCAGAAATGACAGCAAAATATTCAGAGACATCTGTTATAAAGAAAGAAAGAAAGAATTATTCACAGACATCTGTTATAAAGATTTATAAATAATTATTAAAGAAATCTCTAACCCTTTAAATAAAGGTATTTTTAGAATCATTATTGAACCAAAGCAGTAATTGTCAGCTGAGACTAGGATATTCAGAGCTTTCTATCTTCTGAGTTGTTTTCTTTTTCCTGTTGTTTACCCTTTCTTCCACTGGGGATAAGTTATTATGAAGAAAAACTTAACAAATGTAGTAATTCAGTTATCTGTATTTTATATTTATGGTCATTTTTCTGATAATTTCTTATATGAATTATAGCTAGCTTCTCATAGAAAACTTTGAAAACATTCTCCAGTATCACTTTAGACATTTTTGGATTTTAAACCAAAGCCAAATTCACAGACAGAACCTCCACTTTTATTTTTAGTATTATGTCTTATAAGAATTTGTGATTCTGGTTTGATTAAACATCTTGAAGCTCATTTTTTATTGCTGGATTATGAAATAAGCTTGATTGTCAATCCTAAAGCATCTTCTAGATCTGAGTACACATGTTATCAATTCCAAGAAAGATTGCTGTGCTGAGGTCAATATGTCTCTTATGTCTGAGATGTGCAGTTTCTAAGAATTAGATGAGAATGACATCTTAGCAGAAAACTGGACAGTGTCATGCTTTGGTTTTCAGCAAGTTACAGATCACGGAGGTCAAGCCTTTTTCCTTGGTCAAAATGATCTCTTGATAGAAAACTACAGTGTATGTTGACAGAAACATTTGTGTCAAGCAAAATATTTTGTAAATTCATGTCAACACTGCAATATTTTGGCTGAAGAGAGATAAAAGCCTCCCCACACACCCAATCTACATTTTAGAAAACTTTAAGTGAAAATGCCATAACACTTCAATTTGATTCATTTTTCTGAGATATAATTTTCACTGTACATGTTCTCCAAATTGAAAAGCAACAGATTTTGGGGTTTTTTTTGATTGCACCAGTAATTGTATGATGACCTGGGATGTTTACCAAAATGTTACTTTAATGAACTTTATTTGTTAAAATTCTATTTATAAAAGACCCAAACAATAATTTTAGGTGTATTTGTTTGTGGTGTCAATATTTTGATTCTTGTTTCCCACAGGAAACTGTTGAACTTCAGAAACATGTTTTTTTTCTGATTCTGGGTTTTTTTTATTGCTCACTTTCTTTCTACTCAGTCTGATTTTCATCAAGTTTATATCTGGTCTCTTTTTTGTCCATTTTAAATCAATCTTTTTTATCCGGAAATCTACGTAGGAGGTCTGAACTAAGTAATTTCTGCAAAATATGTAGGCTCATATGTGCTATATGTACTATCTGAAATGCCTCTAATTCAGATGATATTCTTGTGTAGGAGGTACTTGTTTGAAAGTCCATTTTTTAAAAAAGGTTACAGTAAGATACAGTGATGAAATAAACTTGTAAATCTGTGACAATTGTGACATTGAATGGAGAACAACTGAACCTTTGGTCTAAGACTGGGAAAAGGAAGTCCTTGTTAAAAAAGCTAAAGTCAGATGAAATCTCAGGAGGTTTATTAAATTGTCTGTATCTTGGAATAGCTAAAGAATTGTATTTAATTATTGTGCTCTTTTTGGATAAACAACAAAAATAAATTTTTGCTAAAAGTATTTCTAGCTCCTAAGATGAATTCTTTCTTTCTTTTTAAAATTTACTTGCAATTATTGTTCTAAACATGCAAGAAGGTTGCAATATTTTTTACCTGTCTTATTTGTCGCAGAAGCATCTCTTAAATAAGTACAGGCTACCGAATATATTCTGGATAGTGGAAGGAAAACTGCAAAAATTTGGCTGCAATTTCTTGGGGTGTTAAATAACATTTTGGACATCTTGGACTATATAGGCATTCAATATGCACAGATCAGTTTTATATACAAAAAACCCAGATTGATGCAGCTATGGTTGACTTGTTACATGTTAGCTGGTGTGTGAGAGTGTGGTGAGACAGAGACATAAAGAATGTAGATTTTACGGCGTGGGAACAGTGAGTCATTGAACTTGCTCTTCACAGATATAAATCAGAAAGCAAATAAGCATTCATGTTTTCATGCATGCTGTAGAAGAAACAAAAGAGATAAAATGTATGAATATTCAAATTTGCTATCTTTTTATTTCCTTTATAGCATCTTTTTATTTTGTTTATAGACAGAGATGTGCAAGATGGTATACAGGTTTGTTGAGTTGTGGGCATTTTTCCCCCTGTAAGAGTAACACCTCAGTTTGAAAAGATGCAGAAATACTGTTAGCAAACCCTATGCACATAAGTCACAGGAGTCACGGGATCAAAATCACCCTGTGATTAGTTAACCAGCTAATGCTATTGCTTATCAGCTTGAGGCAATATGAAGTAACTTGTTCTTTCTTTGAAATTATCACCTGCTAATTTCTAGATTGCTTATTTCTTACATTTATTGTAAGATTGCTGATTTCTTACATTTATTTATTTAATTCTGCACATCTCATATGACTGCACTAGTGCTCCCTGCCTGCTTTCTGACCAATAATAAGGGGAACTATTGCAATGACATCTTAAGCTTGCAGCCACCTGACATCACATACAACGTTTCAGTGAAAACAGGAATAGAAAGGGTTGCTAAGGAATAGAAGGACTTGGATCCACATGTACCATACTCTGTAAAGTGGAACTACACGTTCAAAGGGAAAATGGTTTGCCTCTGGGAAAGAGTCTAAAAACAAGAGAGATGTGTGGAAGAAGAACAACTATCTGAGTCAAAAACATTCCTTGATGGATATGGACACAGCAACTAGTCTCACGTAAAGCTCAAAGCACAGGATTAGTCTGGCTTATGAAATAATTATTAGGCTTGTTGGTTTGTTTCTCTGAGAATATTCCTCTAGAATATTCAAAAGTCAAATCTATTAGTGCATATAATGGCTGTGTTTTCAGTGCGTGCATATGGGTGCAACTTTTTGAACTGTGTTTTCACAATGAAAGTTTTGAAACAACAGTAACTGTATATAGCCAGCTATATTTGTTTAAATGTACTTCTGCTGTTATTACAGTATTTATAGAAACCTAAAGGGCTGCAGATGCAGTTTAGCAGATACTTGTTTACATTTTAAGAAGATAATTATGCGATGTCCACCAAGCTTGTGTGCAATCTATAGTGGTAATTATCATACTTGTACAAAAATACAAATTACACTCCAAAATATGTATTCCATGGGAAATTATTCCCTTCTACAAATTTGAACTACTTAGAAGAATAATGTTCTCCTACACTATTACTGTTTGCTCTGTTTTCAGTCTAGTTTCTCTAACTTTTATTTGATTGCTGTTGATGTACTCCTCACATTACCCACCAGATTAACGTTTTTCTTCAGCTCATGTAAGCAGCCATCTCAACTGGAACCACTGATGCAAGAGGCAGCAGAGTCATCTTAATCAATGTACTCATCTACTACTACTAGAAGCCCATGAGACCTATTGATAGAAATGATGTGTGGTTGCAGTACAGCTTCTCCAGTTGTATCATTTGCAGCTGTAAGGTGACACTACATTGAATTTTTGAGCTCTAAGTGCCTTCATCCCGCTTCACACAGGTAAGCTACAAAATGTTCATTGCTTTTCAACACTTCAGCCTCTGTAAGTGAAAACGTGCAGAGATATATGGCAATTATGGTGGACTAGAAACTTTGCTGTGTCAGAATTCAGCTTGACTCACAGAAAGATAACTTTCTGGCACCTTTCTGTTATTCTGATCTTGATTGGTAAGGCAACTGATTGGTATTAATCTGCTCTACCCTGAACTACAATAGTGCTGGGCCAGCTCCCCCACAGCTAGCCTGGCTGTATCAAATGCCATTAGTTGGATGACAAAGTTCATTTAGTTGGTAACAGAAATCTAATGAGCCAAGTGTCTTTGTTAAGAGTGTAATCTAAGTGCTGATAAACCATATTCTCATTTCCCTGTGGCTGTGTTAGTTAAGACTGTGTGTCACTCTACAATATTTAAAAAATGTAGGTATACCTTAAGTTTTGTAATTTAAATAAAAATGTATTTGCAGAATCATCTAATCTTATTCTTGTTCACTTCCAAAAAGCCTAGAATGCTAAGGAGTAAACCATGCAAGGAGTTTCCAGAGGTATCTGATTGATCTGAGCAGAATTCACAGACAAATGGGCACTGAAAGCCTGGAGCATGCAAATCTTTCACATGGCACAGAATAAACTTTTTTTTCAGTGAATCTAACAGCGCACCTTGGGAAAAAGTTACACTAGGTATTAAAAATTGTTTTTCACTGTGTTGCATCTCTATACTTAGGAAATGCTACAACACCTAATAATAAAATGTGTTTATCCATGGGTTTCCTTAGTTATCTTTGGGAAAGATGTGATTTCCCCCCTTTCTTACATTACAAGCATTCCTGATTCTGGATGGCCTGAATAATGTTGATCCTTGTTCTCAAGTCTGGATTAGATTGGCTTCACAAGGAAAAAAAGTGAGTTGGGGCACAACAGGCTGTGTACAGTAGGTGGGTTAATTTGACCATGGCATTCCTAAATTTTGGGATGCAAATCAGAATTTCTGCTGGCTGCCAGGTTCCTAAGGTTCAGTGTAGCAAATTCAGTCTAGAGTCTTTCTCTGCTTCATTGATACAAGGTCAGAAATAGTTGCATTATTGCCGTGCACTGCAGGGCTTCTCTTCAGTACATTACTGAATTACACAGTTCCCTATAACTCAGGCGGTAATTTCACACTGCCCAGACTAATAATTTTCTGAGTACAGGAATATACTGAGAAAAGACATTAGATCATGATCCAAAGGGGAGGATGACTTGCCTGATGAAGTGTAGCTGTCTGCTCTTGAGCCAGATGTCTATGCTTCCGTTACAGTCAGTGGAGAGAAACTGGGAAGGGTAGGATGTAACTCCACTTCTCTGACAGGGCTAAAACTGTGCAGATAATTTGTTTTCTATAAATGCCAGTTTCTCTACCCACCATAAAAAGAGAGTTGTATGAATAATTTGGAAGCAGGCAAGCAAATCCTCTTCTCAGTCCTTAGAGCAGAATAAATCTTTCAAGTAGGACACAGATGAAGAAACACAGCCGTTGAGACCAATAATTTGGAACTCAGTAAACTACCATTTCTGATGCACTTTTTTTTCACAGGAAAATTTCCATCTAGCTCTGAACAAAACTGCTGACATTTCACTATAGGAGGGACTATGCCAAAGGTGAGCTCTCCTAGCAGCCCCATTCAATCTGGAAGAAATTTCCTATTTTCTCAGTAAGGGATTTTGCCTCCTCAAAGCTGTGTTATTTGCCTTTTTAAATAGTGTCAGCTGTGCATAAAGATGCAAGACACAATTAGTGTCTCAGCCTTCAGCGTGCAATTATTTCTGCTACATTAATATTTCAGCTAATTCATCAAAACATATTATTCACCTGCAATAACCTCAGAGTTCTTTTCCTCTGTAGAATTCTAATTGGTTTTGCATGTGGTGAAAGCAGTAAAAGAGGGAGAGTTTTTATATTTGTTATGTTGAAATGAATTAGAGATCAGAGCAGAATGTTTTGTGAATATTACTGAAAGACATAAAATTGGTTTTGTATTTGGCAAATATACCTGTTTTTCTATCTGGTACCCTCCCAAGCCTTCCAAAAATTTTGTATTTGCTTTCTCCTCAGAAGAATATAACTTCTGAATAAATTTAGTATCAGAAAAATGGTGAAATATTTACATAAAAAGTACCTGTCATGATTTTCTGAGAAAAAATGAGCAGGAGGAAAGGGATGGGGCTTTTATTACCCCCCAGGCTTAAAATCATCCAGACCTGGCATCTGGGAAAGGATTCTTAAGTCAGACAATACAGAGTAGCCTCACAGTTAAAGAGCAATCCAAGCTGGCATCACCCAGGGACCATGTGAGAAACTCTACCTGTGAACATAAATCTGTGTCCTTACTTCACACTTACATAGCAGGTACTTTGAGGGAGCTTCTATATCTACTGCACACTTGGATATCTTCATAACTTGCCGTGAATACTTCCTATTTATCTTGTGTCATATGAAACCTCTATTTCCTTATTCCACAAACAGGAAAGTATTTTCCAAAAGAAAGAAAATAAAGAAATAAAAGTAGAGCACGTATTGCCCCCTCTTCCAAACTTCTTTCATATAAATTTCTTGCATATAAATGTATAGCTTTTGCTATACATCATTCTGTAGGATTTTTCTGGCAGGAGAATATTTTAATGTGAATAAGCAGAGCTTCTGCCTGCTTCACGCACTGGTTGCCTTAGTAACCGTGGCATAGTGCAGCTGAAGTGTGCTGATATCCTTGAAAGGGAGTCTGAAGGAAGCAGATGGGCTGTGATTATCATTGGTTGGATCAATTAGATGAGTAGATTGTGAGATACTAAAAATAATGCATTCAATTTCTTAAAAAAATTAATTTTGCAAGAGGAACAGAATTTTCAATGTGACTATTTAAGATATACATCATTGTGTTTGCAATATTTTTCTTCAGTTTATATGATGAGGAAAGATGCTACTTTCCTGTCTTTTACCAGAAGATGAACTTGATAGCTTTGCTTTATTTTTAGTGTTTTTTTTCATTTCCAGATAGTAGGTGCTGGCATGAATAGTATGTTAATATGCTAAAAAATTAACAAAACCATAATAAACAAAAGAATGAATTTATAAACTAATTACCTTTGTTAAGTTTGAAAACAAAGACAAAAAAGGCAATACTAAAATGTCTTTACAAAAACAAAGACGAGGAAAGGAAAAATCTGATACTTGTAACTTTGATATTTTTTCAGAATAAGACTTCTCTCCCAGCTGAAAGCCGAGGTAAATTGTATCAGGGAAAAAAATGCTTGGAAATACTTTTGTAAATGATCACTTTAATGGATTTACAGAGTATAATTTTATTATCCTAGTTTGATTTACCATAAATTTATTGCAAAGGAAAGGGAACTGAGTGACAAGATTTCTACATTTTGAAATTTTTAGAGAAAAATTCCCTTTACTTTTTAGTAGGAAAATTTGCAGGCTTGGTGTTTAACATTCCATGACATTCACAGAAAATTGGTCACTGAATTCAAAATTACTAATAAGGAAACAAAACCCGTATAGGACAAACATTCTTCTGATATCCATGAGATCTTTTAACTCTCCCCAATTGTAAAAAATCACTTCTAGTTTAACAGGAACTGTATGTGCAATGCATGAGAGATGTAATCCTTTTATTGGAAGTGAATATGTGAAGAATGTCCATTCTTTGTGTCTTAACTTGATCAGGTATCACAGACATTTTACAGTCACATTTGAACAAGTGGGGTACCTGGCTCAGCAGCAGTAATGGATGACCCCCACACACTGGATCTTGAAAGCCACATTTCTCTAAGGAAGTTTGATATCCCAGGTGTTTCTGACAAGATCACCACATTGAAAGGGGTGCAGGATCACTTTTAATTGTTCCTCGGATACAGTTCTTGCAGAGTTTTGTATAAGTGCATGCTAGCGTCACTCTGTCATACTCCTGCTGTCAAAAATTCTCTGATTACAGTTTGTTTTCACTGCTGGGATGTCTACCTGTTGGTAACACTGCTTTTTATGGTCTCTAAGAAACTGAAAATGTTGAGGGACTGGAGGAAAAGGATAGGCATGGAGTTAGAAAAAGACAAGATGTGAGCAGGCATGGCTCCTGAAGGGCTACTTTTTTTTTTCCTGGAAGAAATCATTGTTGGAGGAGAAAATAACAAAATATAATTACCAGGAGGAGCATGCTGGTAAACAAAAAGGTATTTAGTTTGAACTAATTTAGTCAAACTAAAGAGATATTTAAAACTTCTGTTCTTTTATATATACACCTGTTTATATCTGAAGCTTAAGGGCTCTCTGGTAATTCTCCCTCACACTTCAAGTAATGTAACTTTCTGAAAGGTGTGCTTTCCTCTGCTGTAGGCCCACAGAGGAGTGAGGATCTGGGAATTTACTGAACTCGAGATACTCTGAGATCAGACAAGATTTTTATGAACATCTGAAAACCTGTGCAGCAGTGAATGCCAGTAAAGACCAGTCACAAAGCCTGGAGGCTGAGGAAGGTGCTCACAGAAATGTGGAATCCTCAGTAACATTCTCCAAGTCTGATCTACAGACAAATAGAAAATGTGTGAAATTGTGTCATGTTGTTTTTCTTGTTTGTGGGCTGGGGAAGCTGGTATAGGGCAGAGATTTTTATGTTTTCCTGTTTTTTCATTAACACAGCTCAGTCCAGCTGAATATGTTGACGTGACTTAGAAGTAGTGACAACTGCTCATGAATTGTTACTCTTTCACTAAATTTGAGTCCCAGAGAAATGTTCAAGGATTCCTGGCTGTTACAGGGGGCAGCAGGTCTCATTTCCTCTTTAATTGTGTTGGCATGCTTTTACCAATTAGCTGATTGATCAACTGATGAGCTGAACAGAGTGGAACAGGGCATTACAGTGTGTGCAGAATTTCCACGAGCAATTATGAAAATAAGAAACCATAGGACTTTTCATTTTAGACATCTCAGTTAGCTAGATTTCAGTGCTGGATGTGTTCGGGATAGCTAACACTACCACAGTGCACATGATGAGTGACATAAGCAAGAGGTTTCTCTGCTTAAGGTTTCACTGCCTCACTTGATTAGAGAAGTATCCATCACTGAAATGCAATAGTGATGAACAATGTAACAAATCCTAAAACAGAAAATCAGAAAAATATTGTTAACATATATCAGATAACTGCTTCAAATTATGTACTTTCCCATATGTGTAACAGAGCACACAGAGAAAAGGACTGCACACAGTGATAAATTGGGGAACATTGGAAATTCAGCATATTGTGGCAATTTTAATTACATGCCTTTTAAGTATTAGGTTTTGGCTTTAGTATGTTCCCTTTGTTGCCATAGTGTTGAAGAGCAAATTTAATAAAAATGGTCTGATTTGGCACTGTCAAGTAACTTCTTTTAATTTGCAGCCAACATGAATGAGCTCCCAGATAGTTTTTTGATTAAATACTTTGAATATGTAGCAGAACAAGAAGAAAATCCATGAAAAAACTTGTTTGAAATAAAGTGTCACTAAATCAAACTTAACTGAACATTGGCCATTTTTTTTTTAAAGTGCAGTAAGTTGAAAAACTTTTTAAAGCTTCTTGGAGGTGGACTTCTTTTAATTTATTTTGTTAATTATAGAAAAGTTCTTACAGAGATCATGCTGAAAGTGAACTCCCTGTAGTGTGCAACCTAATTTTGTATGTTTGCTGAAACACATAGTTACTCTGAATGTCACCACAATTTAAGAGATTTCTGTGTTTCTCTTTCGTGCTAGGAATATCTTTTGTTTTCTCAGACCCTTCTTTCTGTTGTCAGTGACTTACATTAGTGGCCTGCAGTATTACCCTAATTTCAGGAGCACCTGGAAATTCAAGCACAAGAGGTGGATCATCAATCATCCACATCATGTGTTCAAATCAAGCCTTGATCCTCTCCCCAGTTGGGGAGCACTTTGGATCACTGGTCTTGACTCAGCACCCACTGCTCAGTTGCCTTTGATGGAAACCCAGGTGAGCTTAAGAAGAGTAAAGATAGTTTCATCTGCCATGCAAAAAAGAATTCCATTTGCTGGCAGTTTATTCATGTTTTTGTGTTGTTATTAAGAGAACTGTATAAGCAATAGAGAATTAGTTAAGTCAATAGTTTTCAAACCAAAAGCAGAAATGTACATTTAATGGAACTTGTAAAATGAACCAGTTTTTCTGGGTTAAGAGGGGGCTATAAGGAGGAAAATATTATGGAAAAAATTCACCTATTCCAGTATTCCAAAATAGTGTCATATGTATCTTCATGCAAAGAAAAAAAAAAAAAAAAAGTCAGTTAAACTAGTACTCATCAAAAGCAAGGAAATGAGTATTATAAAGAATGAGTTAGGAGAAAATGACACACATTGTCAAAATTAATTGTCTTCACAAGATACTCTCGATTTTGAGATTCGTTCTGGCCTCTGAGGTATTCTGTAAAACTCCCACAGGAATTCCAATGTACCTTTAAAGTAAAAAAAATTCAAACACAAACAATCATTTTTCCTTGTAGTTTGTAGAATTTAGAATAATCTTCAATATTTTCCATAGGCTCCCTCTCTACTTTCTTCCTTTATAATGTTTTCTGAGTTTACTTTTTTCTCTTTTTTGCAGTAAAAGTAATTTAGGATGAAAGCACATGCAGAGATTTTCTGCTACATGTCCTTTTGTGTGTGGATATGCATAAATACTAAGCTGTGTTACTCAGGTTTTCATAGCAGAAAATCCAGACATCTTTTCACTGTGCAGAAATTAACATTCTGATGTGATCAACAGCAACCAAGCCCATTGCTGAGTAGTGGTAACTGAATCCTTCCACATTTGCATGTATCTAAACCACAGAAAAGCCTTTTAAGATACTTTGTAAGGTAGACATATTATTTTGTGTTATTGCTGCTTATATTACACACAAGATGTACACAGATGCATACCTCTGTCGGTTTTAAGCTAAACACGTATGAACAAATTCAGAGACTCCTAAGCCAGTGCATTCAAGTTTATACAGAACTGGAACTCATTTACAATGTATTTCTAAGCTCTGATCATATAAGCCATATGAATAACTATGTCTTCAAATTTCAAAGATAGAGAACCTAATACAATCTGATTTTCCAGTTAAAAATCCTAGGGTTATATTAGATTTGTCCCCCACAGAGCCTGACAAAACAAGGTCAGAATAAAACTTCTAACCTGAAAAAGGAACAAAACTTAAATAGTGATGATATTAGCAGTCTGTCTTTGGGAGTTACATGTGATGGGTTCAGCCTGAACTCATATCCCATATGATTTCTGAACCAGCTTTTAAGTTTGAGTGGACAGCGAAAATGTAAAACAAGCAAACCCAGAAAGAAAACCAAATACCATCAAATTGTCTCACATTTTGTGTCTTCAAGAAGTATGTGCCATTTTTCCTTTATAAAGTCTTTTGCTTGGTCGGGATAATTTTTCTCATATGAGTTTCATTTGGAAACTTAAGTCATAATCTGATTTTATGAGATACATGTAAATCTTATACTATATCTGCTCAGAAAAACAAAAAGTTTTTTGGCAGCCTACTTCAGGGAAAAGTCAGTGAAAGGTTGATGCAGATGAAAATCTCATGGACATGTACATTAAGGCTGCTAAATGCTTTTTAACTCTCAGTGGCGCTGAGTTCACAAGGCTGCTGAAGTGCCTCTAGCCAGCTCTAACTATTTAGATGTACAGCTCAGTTCTATACATTTTCATTTTGGGTATAGGCAGACCTGCATAAGCAGAGCATAATTCTAACAAGCTTCTAAAATTGTAGGATGTCATAAAAGCAGGGGAAATAAATGTGTAAGCAGTGAAAGCTATGGAGAAGAGGAAATGAAGAATTGGTTCTCTCAGTGCTTTATATATGCAGCTGAAGGAGCCAAGGCATCTTCAAAATTAATATGACAGAAAAGGAAGACTTTTCAGAAAATCTCTTCAGTCCATATTATAGTCCATAAGGTATCTTAAATAAATATTTTGTCTAGGACTTTGAAGGATTGTTTTAAACAGATCCTGCGTTTTTAAGGGCTTATTGACTAGTTTATCTCCTGTGTTCCTTTCCAGACTCTGGACTTTGTGATTCTTAAAATACAGTAATAGCATACTGACATTTGAAACCCCACGGTAATTAGTGAAGAAAAAAGTAAAAATAGATTAAAAAAAAATCAAGTGGATGCTACAAATATATTTTATTTGAAATATCCTGGATAAGAAATCAGAAATTTCTTCAGAAATTTCAGAAACTTCAGAAAACAGTCTAAGCAGTTATAATGCTTCCTCAGGAGGGGAAGTGGAGGGAGATGCACTGATCTTTTCTCTGTGGTGGCCAGTGACAGGATACAAGGAATGGCCTCATGCTTTGTCAGAGTAAGTTCATGTTAGGTGTTAGGAAAAGATTCTTTGAGAGTGGTTGGGCACTGGAACAGGCTCCTCAGAGAAGAGGTCACTGCACCAAGGCTGACAGAGCCCATTAAGCATTTGGACAAGGCTGTCAGGCACATGTGTGACTCTTGGGGCAGTCTTGTGTAGGGCGAAGAGCTGGACTCGATGATTCCTCTGGTTTCCTTCCAACTCAGGATATTCTGTGATTCCATAAGGTACACTATGTGCTAACACTGGAAATTACTTGGAGTATTCCTTCTGTAAAACCATTTTTTTAAAAAAATATACTCTGGGAAGACATGTTTTTCAACCAAGAATTGATGCTGAATGATGTTTGATGACAGTTCATTGGCTTATTCTGCTGATTGCCTGGCTCTAACTTGTCTAAACAGTTATTACCCTCCTGAATCTGCAGAATTTTTTTCACTTTACCCGCTATGGGTTTTTTTTGCAACAAATCAGAACTTGTTCCAAATTTCTTCCCACAGTTCCGTCTGATAGAAAAAAAAGGGACAAATGAAATCTTTGAATCTGTAAAAAAATTTAGAAATCTTAGATCTTCATATATAACAGTGAGATACTGCTCATGAAATCCACAATTTTTAGAGAATGTTGAAAAATTGGGCAGATGAAGAAAAAAAGCTATTGACATGTTCCTAAGATTAGAAAGTATCTTGCTGTGAGGAACTGAGATCAATCAGTTTACTTTATCTGAAATAAAGTTGGGATGTCCCTTGATTGCAACATATTAGTGTATATAGCAGTTAAGAAAAAGTACTTAAATTCAGCAGAGAAAGACATAATTAGATCCTGGTAGCTAAGCCATAGATACTTGCATCAGATTTGGGACCACATTTTAACAATGATGGAATAATTAAATGATGGAAAGAGTTACTACAGGGTTGCTAAATTTACCATCTTTAAAGTCTACAAGATGGCTGGAAAGAGTAATAATATAGCACATTCAGCACTTCTTCTAGTTGAAATCCTGCTCGTTTGGAGGAGGAGGAGGATGCTACTATCTCCTTCATACTTGTAGTAAATGTGCCAAAGCCAAATTGGATTGTTTTCTCAAATTTTTCCCTTAATTAGATACCAGTTACTGCAGTTGAACAGAGGGATACATGACTGAGATCTAATGACCTGTGATGTGGAGCATGACAAACGAAATCAGTGATCTTTTGTCTTTTGATATGTAAATCTGCAGATTTCGTGCAGAGTTTTGTAATCTGGAGTAGCAGTGTAACTACTGACTGTGGGCTTGTTTTTGTTCCTCATTTTGTGAGAATTGCCTGCCTTAATATTTGAGTGGATGTTGTTCATAACCTGCCTGTTTCAGGGTTAGGGCTTAATTTTTTTTCCTACATGTTGCATTTGTGAGTGAGAAGGTTGTCATAATTTTTGGTGCATAATAAGGTCTTTATATAGTTTCCTGTAGTTGTTATAGAATCATAAAATAGTTTGTGTTGGAAGTGACCTTTTAAACGTCATCAAGTCAAATTCTCTTTCAGTGAGCAGGGATATCACCAACTAGACTCTTAGAGACCCTAACCTTGAACGTTTCCAGGGATAGAGCATCTACCACTCCTTGGCATAACTTTTTCTAGTGTGTTTCCATCCTCATTTAAAATAAACCAATCAACAAACAAAAAACCCCAGTCTGACTAAACTAACTAACTTCTTTCTTGTACATAATTCAAAATTAACATCTTTAACATTTCCAGCCATGTTTATATAACTTTCAGGAAATAAACATTTTTAATATTACAGTACAGGTTTTCATCCATTTAAAGTACAAAATTGCCATGGCAGCCCAAGTACCAGAATTTCAGAAGAGAATTTCAGAAGAGCATGAAATCTGCACTCACTTGTTCTGTGCACAGGCTTTAATGAAATGAGATTGGATAGATAAAGATGAGCAAACATCACACAAAAGGAGTTTTATGTGTCTAAGGCCTCCCATATCCAAATGTCCTATGCTGTTGATTAGCTATATGATATACCAGTCAGAGTTCTCTTCCAAAACAAAATCAATCAAACATGACAATTCCTAACTTGTAAAGATCAAATTAGTGTGGTATTCCAAACAGAAATTTCTGTTTTTATAACTGGCCTTAACAGAATAATTTGAATTATCATAGCTCTGCTCTTGCTGCCTCATTTTTTGCTACCTATGGAAAATAAATGCACATTCCCTCATGCCCAGTATCATAAATAAAAAATACAATGTATGGTAAAAATCAGGATAATTTTTTAAAAAATCACTCCATAATGACAGAAAAACTCTTACTTTAGAAATCTTAAATAACTTATTTTGAAATTAAGCTTTTCAATTTTTTTCTCAGTGAGGAGCATATAATTTATGGCATGTCATTAGACATAGAAATGATCTTTTTTAATATAAGACATTATGTAAGTATGTTTGAAATAAGAAGGCAAAATAAAGTCAAATTAACTAAATAAATCTTGACCTGCAAATATAAAATACTTTGATCTATTGAAATGTAAATGGATGTTTATGTTTACTTTTTTCTATAAATTTACCTTAAATACAAAGAGATAGTAGTAATACAAATTTATATGAAATCTAGGTGTTATCACATACTTTGCACTAAAATAAAACCAAAGACCATTAAAATGGTCTGTCAGAAGACAGCTATGGTAATTTGGTTCTATCAAGGAAATGCCATCCTGCATAGTTTTGGGAAGCAGATTCTCATTTGTTTCTCACAGCCCTTTGGGTCATAAAATATGATAATGGTCCATTTTGATGGTGCTTAATTGCTTTTGCATGTATTTCTCCTGTATGAATTCATGGTGGTTTCTATGAAAGGTTCTATGTCAATAAATCATGCCAAATGAGTCTCTCTTCAGGAAGGCAATTGTGCAAATACTAAATCCTTACTGAGGTCTATAGCATACCAAAACTGGAAAAAAAAAGGGATATCAATGAATGAGAATAAAAATATGGATGAGAACACTTATTCAGGGATATATACTTTTGGCATCTCGAGAAGCTTTTTAAACTTTAGTCAGTGGATTGACAATTAAAGAGTAACTGTAATTCAGTAAAAGTACCTTTTTGTTAAAAAAAAATCTTCACTTCTCCAAATATTAATCTCATGTTTGATAGCTGATTTGTTTTTCATGTCATTTATTGAATTGTATATTTGGGAAAATGTCCCTGGAGTACTAGTGCTACCAATAAACATAATTGTATACACCTAGCAAAAGGCAATTTGTGGTCTTTCTCCATAATGGGGTTTAATTTTTGCTTTTTTGTTTGAGATGTAAAACATACCCACTATTAAGAACTTTATTTTTCAAGATCTGTCACATCAAATGCACTCGATTAGTTTTAAAGCATATGTACACTAAACAGTTGTGTTTTTTCGTGGATCCTTGCTGGACTTGATATATGTCTTTAACTGAGTGAATTGAAAAAAAATCATATTCTTTATTACTGTGCAAAATTTCATGTGATTTAATTGTCAGTAATGAGTAGGAGATAGGTCTGTATCAATTTCCAAAAACCTTGGTCACAGTTTCGAAAATAAANAGTGAATTTTAATGGTTATTGAGGTAGTGTGCTCTTTCTTTCTTTGCTTCTGTGCAAAGGTGAGGTATCAACCGGTATCAGCCTTGGAAGATATAATTTTTTTTCCTATATATGCTGAATATATTGTATAATCAGATGTAACTTTTCTTTACTATCATCAGGTATGAATTTTAAATATGTGTGAAGCACGCTGACATAATCAATAACCTGTTCTGCTTTTAAGGATAATTCTTAAAGTGATTTAGTGTTAGATTTAATCTCAAGCCATGGCACAGAACAAAAGATATGAAGAAGTAAACAAGAAATGAAGAATGAAGGTTATAGTCACCTACTGGGAACATTTTTATAAAGCCTATGAAACAGTGCTTTAGGACATTAGTCAGCATTAAAATTTATCATCTTACAGATTTGATTTCTACCAGATCTGGATTCATAAAGTGAAATCCTAATCTCTTTGAAGTCAGTTTCAAAATTCTCATTAACTATCATTGAAATATTCCCATTATTAAGGTCAGGATGTAGGAGCCAAAATTGAAATGAGTTACTGCTGAGCATCGTGATTATTAGCAAGTGCAACATTTGAAATTATCCTTCTCTTCAATGTGAGGATATTTTTCCATTTATATGAGTTTGTTATTCTGCTCTGTGTGTTTAGAATCCAAACTCTTGAGGACAGAAATTAGTTTAGGAATATTTTGTACAGTCTCTTAACAAAAGGGCTTGTGATTTCAATTCGAGCATCTGGGTGCTATCAGAATGCCATGGATTCATAATAACTGCATGCAAAACAGCTAGGAGGAAAATTGCATACAGAAAGGCAATTATCTGGAATATGATAATACAGGCTGCCACCTACGCTGGCTTTTCTTCCTAATGGCTGTTGAAAAAGACTGAGCACCTTTGTTAAGCATTTCAAAGACAAAACAGTGACAGGTGCTATACAGAATTCAAGAGCTATTGTTTAAACTTAAGCAATATTGACTAAAACTCTGATTTCACCCTAGGAAGCCAGTTAATTATAGCTGAGGCTTTATTCAAAAGCTGACATGACATCGCTGGCAGAATTACGGAGGAAACCGAGTTAGTCATTGACATCGATGATACAAAGTACCCTGGTGCTTCTTACCTCATGGGGGGGAATGGTTACAAATTGCTGGTATGGTCCATGATGCACAGCAGTTAGTGACATATACAGTGCATTTACTATGGAATAGAAAAGAAGATTCAGATCTATTTTATATGTATTTGACAGTGTCAAGGCTTTAACCGGTGATGGTGCTGTCCTGAATGAAAATAGGGAATTAAATGAAAACTGAAGGCTTACATTCTTTTCTGCAAGGTGGACCTGAAGTAATAAATGCAGGGGGGATTGTTTGTGGTATTCTGATAAATTTTTAAGTTGTTTTTCCTTTTTTTGTGTGTTTTAGAAATTAGTATCTTTTTTTTTACACTGCAAAGAGGTAAAAAACTAAATGCAAAGGGAAATACAGTGTGTTCGGATTGCTTGAAAGATTGGGAGGAAAAAGAATTCTGGTTCTCATAGAGGAAATTTTATCTAACCTCGTGTCCCTTCCAGTCAAGACTATATTTGATGCATTTTTTTCAGAAAATACAAATTAAGTCTGAAGTCTCTTAACAGGATGTCTTATATGTAAAGTTAAAGGTATTATAACAGGAAAACAGGATAAGAAAAGGACAAAGAATGGATATGTAAAGAAACATATTGCAAGGGAGAAGAATACATGGATACCTTCAAAACTGGTAAACTAGCTAAGCCTCACAAAATAATTAAGAACAAAAAGTTCCCAGTTCTCAATAGAGAATAGATTGCCAAACTCCAAGTAGTCCTGTGACCTACATCCCCAGAATACTGTTACTAGTTCATCATCAAATTGGTTGATTAAAAAAGCCCGAAACTCCCTGTAGTGTTGCCTTTTTATCTAACCACTTATTAGATATGCAGATTCTACTTTCCTAGACTTTGGACCCACTTCTCCTATGTATAGGAATGAACACTAATACTGAATTAAATTACATCCTGGGACAAGGCTGGGTATTCCTCTGCTCTTCATGAGGAAACTGCTTCTTTCTGCACAGATCAAGTAAATTCAAGAATTAGCAAGAAACCCACTCCTAGTAATTGGGGTATTCAGCTGGAGAAGTGGACTAGGATTTTCCTGCTCCTTTTCTAGTGAATATTTAATATATTAATCTAATACTTGGGCTACTGGATAATTGGAAGACCAATGTGTTTATATGAGAGTCTCCAGAGGAGTTTCTGTCCTCACAGAGATAGGACTGTTTGTTAAACTCACATATGGGAATCAGGACCTCTTGTAGGACTTTTAAATGTTTGTTTTAGCAAGACATCATCATATGGTCTTGGATATGATCTTGGTCAGCAGTCTTGGTCAGCTTTTTGAGCTAGATGTGTAAAGCAGGTATTGGCTCAGATAGTGTCATTGTATCGAGCAGATCTATCCCAGTCAGTTCTCAGACTATTATCCCAGGGAGAGTCAAGCAAGCCCAAGCTGAACCTTCAGTCCTTGGGTTAGCAAAATGGTTGGCAGAGCCCCACAACATATGGCCCTGCTCAGAAATTCCTACTGAGAAAAAGGTGGGGAGACAAGCAGACTGTTCCGTATGCAGGCTTCTTTCCTTGTCTTCCCACAGCACTCTGCAGACTCCCTGTGCTGTTTGCATAACTAAAGTCTGAACAGGTGCCAAGCTTCTGGTGCATTTTACAAATTGGCAACAAGATAAGCTCTGCTGCCATCCAGAAAAATTGTGCCCTGATCCAGCATGTACTTCATCAAAGGGCTTGGTAGCCAATGCTACTATGCTACTATTTTTCATTATCTCATCCTCAGTGGCAGATTAATAGAAACAATAATGTTAGCAAACACTAGAGCCTAAAAGATGCCAAAAATTGGAATAATTTTTATTTTTTAATTTTGTAGACCCTTAAGTACACCATAAAATCCTGGCTACAAAAGAGTTCTTCTGATTCACTGATTAATTTTATTTTGAATTATATCCCTGTGAGAGGCTGGTATGTGGCCAGACTGTGCTACTAATTACTTTGAACATTACCTCACGTTCAACAGGGACATAAAGCAGCATTTATGAATGTAGGCAGGAAACTGCCAGAGGAACAGAATCCAAAAATGTTTCAGAGTGTTTTGGAGATCCTAGATTCAGTTAAATTTATTAATATTAATGAAAATGCTAATATATGGACCAGTATATCAGAGCTGAGGTAATGAAATATATCTGAGGTTTGAGAAATATTCAATCTAATTGATATCAAGGAGGTATCCAAGCAAACTTTATTAAAGTGGGCAAGAGTAACCCTAACTAATATAAAATAATGAAAATTGGAGCCAAATGTAATAAAAACTAGACAGTATTTATTCCCTATCAGATGTTACATCTTATTGTGAATATTCCTGAAAGTATAAAATGTAAGTGATGCATTAAAATCAGAAGAAATGTGCTGTAGACAGCAAAACTGCAGGTAGTAAATTTATCAGTGATATAAAAACATAAACAGCCTGGAAGAGCAGCAGTCATAACCTCCTTCCATAGTCCTTGCATTCTTTGCATGCATCTTTTAAGGACAGACTTTGTGAAATAATATCTTAGTCTAATACCATTTATGGTTTTAAGAGAACTTTTGCTACTGGTACTGTTCAAAGTTTTGCCTCATTTTACTGTTACTATAATGTTTCAGTATTTGTTTTTGCAGTTTTTAGTCTTTGATCTCTTACACTTATTTTGTTGGTGCACACAGAGGTAATAAATCAGGGTCAGTGTTTGAAAACTAAAGATCTTGTCTGGAGCACAGCAAGAAACACAAAATGAATAGCTTGTGTTATCAGCACCTTAAAAGAATGATGAAGAGTGCTTGAGCTGAACTTTAGAAAAAACATATGTTTTTTCAGTCATTTGTCTTGTATGCTCTGTATAGATCAGAAGTGTGAGAATAAGATCCTATAATTCCATTAAGAAAACTATGTCCAAACATTCTAGGGTTGGCCAGGATGGGCTTAACTTTCTTTATAGCTACCTGTAAGGTGCTGTGCTTTAGATTAGTGGCTGAAATACCACCCAGAAAACCACAAAAAAACCCCCCAAACAACAACAAAAACAAAAACCAAAAAACCAACCAACCAACCCAAACCCAAAAAAACCCAAAAAACAAAATGAAACAAAACAACACAACAAAACAACAACAACTACAACAAACCAACCAACCAACCAACCAAAAAAACCCCCCGAAAACCCCCAAAACCTGAGCAAATCTTCTAGGGAAAAAACACTTAAAATATTCTTGTTTTGATAATGACTGAAAGTCTCATCATATATATATATATGTTAGTCTATCTTTGTGTAGCAAAAGCCTTGTGTTATCACTAAGAATATAATACATTCTTTTTCAGAAAAGAAAAAAAAAAAAAAGAAAATTTAGTCTCATAAAAAGTACGTCTTTCTATATGCCTACTCACTCCAGATCAGGGAGCTATCCAGGTGCAAAGACTTATTTTCAAGAAGTGCAAATACATTGCATTAAGAAAAATAATTTTCCAGTCACATGGTTTGAGCTTTGATAATGTATCCTTTGAGAATAATGAAAAAAACTTAATCTTTTGAGACTCAACAAATTAATATAAGGAAAAGGAAAATTATTGTATACAGCACATTAAGTAATCAATAAGGCAATTTGTGCATAAAAGAAATAATAATTGGTTCAAAAGTTTTCAATCATACATCTGCCAAAGCATTACAAAAGTATTTTAACAGTTTCTGAAACCTGTCCTTACCAAACATTTGTCTTTCCATTTGCAATTAGATTTTTTTTAGGAAGTACTTTTCTTAATTAAGAAAATACTAATTTCATATTTTCGCAGATGATAAAATGGAGAAGATAAAAGATGTTTTGATTCTTTTACAAAAAGTAGGAAGAAATTCATTTGATAGTTTAGAACGATAAATACAAACTGTGTAAAGACTATCCTATCTGATCAAAGCTAAAAATATGTATATTTTCTGAACACAACAGTGTGAAAGTAACTCTAACCACATTTTGGCTGATTATGGAAATTGACCAAATATAAGAATAAATGTTATGCAGTAAAACTGGATTACCACTGTCAACATTGAGTATAAATCTACTAGTAAAGAATCTTCATTCATAGTCATGTGTTTCTCATCTAAAATTTAAGTGTGATAAATTTATCACAAACCACACTTGTATTGTGAATCTTTTACTCAGAAGTACATATATTCTAGTTGAATGTACAATTTAAAGTTCTTCAAACATTTAAGATATTTCTGCATACATATTGAAGTTTTGTATGTTATCTTTTATTTACTGTTCAGACAGATTGGAAAAGTATGTAAGTAAATTTGCTAGGTTGAATGGAGAAAACAGCAATTTATGCATATTATACATACACATTTTAACCTGCTTTGCTTTACAAATGTGTGTTATGCTTAGTCTTCTATGTCTTGGAAAATGTATACAGGTAAAAATCTTTATATTTTCTATGTTTTTTAAATGTTTTTGTCATAAGTTATTATTAACATATACAGCTAACGTAAGGAAAATAGTTAAAAAAAGAATGCTATGCATTTTTCAGGCAAAAAAAATCAATATAACAATATAATACGCCAGTTGGTATATAGAGAAATTTGCTTTTTGGTGTATGCAAAATAATTGCATTTTGGAAATTAATTTTTAATGATTTTTAAAAGTTCGGTGGAGGAATGAGTTGGCACATTTAAGTTTATTTAGAAGTTAGGAGTGATCACCCTGTGGAAAAAAATTAAATTTTACAGTATTCTTCTTTTCTTGTTTTAAGCTTAATGAATAACACCAGGTTTGACAAGTATATTGCTTCCTTTTTTTCCCCCATTTTTTTAAAGAAAAAAAGAACCTGAAATTCAAGATGAGTAGTTAAGAAACAAAATAGGAGTCTCTAAGAGCAGTGCAAAGATGTTCTTTTAAAGGATATATTTCCAGAGTGCAGCTATTGAGAGTATATCAAAGGCATGCTGCATTTCTCGTATCAATTTATAGGATATCTCTTACAGAGGTATCATTTCCCACTGCTAATTCCTCAACAGATCTTTTGCTTTGCAATAAGAATTTTAATGCTGAATTGTTCTTATATTTGGAGTGCTGTGCAAGTAGTACTTTTTCTAGACTAATTTCTAATCCTATAAATTCCATATTACTCATCATTCTGATGCTCATGTGAAAGGGATCAGAACTTCATGTGTGTTATGGACATTTAAAGTATCCATGAGCTGTCTTTAAGTGATAGAAATGTATATTAAAAATCCATGAAACTGGATTTTAAAGCTAGGAATTACATTTTTCCAGTATACTTGTATTCAGTATTCATGGCTATTCTTGTAACACAATGCCAAACCACTCTATTTTCAGTGGAATCAGAATAGAACCACTTATTTTGAAGATGTATAAGTTTCTTTTCTTTTTAAACAATAAAACAAAAACAGTTTAATAAAAAATTACAATATTTAATAATACAAATATTTGAATCTTTTTATTTGTGTTCTGTACTAAGTATGAATCTGTGTTTTTGCTGCAAAGACTTAATAAAAATATGCATACGTGGATGATAAAATGGAACATTAATTTCATTTGACTGTATTATGCAGGTTTTAGGAGAATGTTGGTTTGTACAGATGGTGGCCAAGGTAAAACGTGTTAGGATGAATTTCAAATCTTGATTTTACAGTTTTGGTGGTTTCAAAATCCTTAGGATGAGGTTTATTACTGTGATCTGTGCCAGGAAACCATAGAGTTTTTTTTCTAAAAGCTCTGGAGGGAAACAGTGAGTGGGTTTTGATTTGAATTCCAAGGAATTCCAAAGTCAAGATAAGCAATTCTCTTTATTGCACCTAAGAACAACTGAAGAGAATCTGCAAGCATCTCTGTAATCTCTAGAGCTTTAATACAGCTGTTTGTTTCAGGTAGTTAAAATGTAATGAATGGTATGCTTTCTGTAAATTTATCCTTGCAGAAAGTGTTTGGATAATGTCTCAATAAAAGCACTGGAATTGATTATGACAATTATTAATTAATTTACACTTAGAGTTACCTTGTTCTTTTTTAGGACCCTGATGATGGAACTTTAACATTTTTGAAATGCTAAGCAAATTTTTTTTCATAAATAGGTGTCTGAGGACTTTAAAGGATCTGTTTACAATGAACACAATTTTTGGGGAAGGTGATTGATAACCTCTCTCTGAATCAAAGCTGGAGAACTAACTTGCCTGGTATTTAATTTTTTTAGAGGGAACCTCTAACATGAGAATAAAGCATGAAAGGAATCCACAGAGGGCACTTTACTTTAGGAAATTCTACTTTTGAATTACCTGTTGCATTAATAAACATCCTTGTCACACAATAAAAATCTTTTTCACTTAAGGAGCAGCCAGGAATTCATTGTAGCAGAGATAACTCCATCTTCAAGTCAAGACAGCCATGGAAGGCAATTTAACAGTGAAAATCAGTGATGTTTTTCCTTCTGACAGAAATTATAGATCTGGAAGTTGATGAAACTAACTATAGATTTGACTAGAAAATTGCTTGAAGCACCAGAAATATGGATGCATCTGTTTATTTTTTTTTTCTATTTTCATTGTTTTAATGAGATGATAGCTTAAAGCGTATTTATGTTGTCTGAAATATTTTGTAACCCAGTTTTGTAACCCATACAAAGAGGAGTTCTTGGTGACTCATATGTGAACTCTAACACTAAACAGAATGAGTTTGGTATTGGCTTTTACTGAATGAGATCTTCTCTCCATCAGTCCTTTGGAAACCCTCTTGTCTCTACATTCTGAAATCTTAATAAAAGGGTTACTGGATAAACTATACTTTCAACTGTGCTTGTCTCAAAGAAAGTAGTTTCTATCAGCTGTTCCAAACAGCATTCTTTAGACTTTTAATGATGCCAGTCACAAAGGTATTTTCTGCCAAAAATTAAAAAAAAAGAAGGAAAAGAGTTTATAATGTGGGCACCGATGCTCTAATGAGACAATTCTCTGTAATCATGCAAATAACTATTTGGTTGACTATTTCGGATGAAGTAGCTTGTTCTCCATCTGTTAAATGGTAAGCCAGCATGGCACAAAAATGGAATTCTTCCTACTTTGTGTCACCAGAGTTCAGTGGAAATACTGTGTCACTGGTGTTGGGATTTTCTCTACTGAAACTCAGTGTGGTTTTTTTTTTCAACTAATCTTTCTGCTCCAACAAAAATGCCCATCAGAACACTCTTTTCCAAAGATAAGCTAATATTTACAGGAGAGTATAAAATTACTGACTCTCTTTGATGTGTCTCATAGTAGCAATTATAATTGTTCTAGTTCAACAGTCAAATTATGGAGGAAACTGAACCCCTTAGGACTCCACAATGTTTTCACTCATGAGGAATATCTGAAGCCATGTTGTACATTGAATTTGCATTATTATCTATATAATTAGGCTGGTGAAATTTTCTGGGCTCTATACATTAGCTTTCAAGAAATACCTGCAAGGTTTGATTTTAGTCAACATTTGTACAACAGGACATATATGGAATGTTATTCTGCTGGTATGTTTAACTTTGCCTATTTTAGAAAGTTTTTTTTAACATAGAAAATAAATATATGTTCAGTTGTAGGGGTATTTTGCTAACTGCTTAGCTATGATTTATGGCTCAATATGAGCTGTGCTACATTCATTTTTATGTTTGGATTTTTTAGTTAATCAAGTCTTGTTTATTAGAAATTACAAATAATTTTGCAGAGCTATTCTTTTCTAATCTAAAACATTTACTTAAGTGATTTGACTCCATTAACACCTCTCTCACTATCCCAGTTAAAGAGTATTTTTTGAAAGCTATAAGCATATAGCAAATACATATTCACAATAACTGTAGCAAAACACAGCAAGATAACTTTCCTTTTGCTCTCTAGTAACCATTCATCTGCCCTTGCGGACTACAGCAGACCCTGATTAAGAACCTGAAGCTTTATATTTATATTTCAAATAGTTTATTCCAAGTTTATCTTAGCATTTCCACTGTAGTTACAAACTTGGGAGTGTGTTCCTGGAAGACCAGAACCACCTCCTCCCAAGGGCAGGAGTGCCTGCTCTGCTGCCTTCTGTCTTTTCTGTCTCTAGCTTGCTCTAGACCAGCAATCTGTAGAGCAGGCAACAAGCTGTGACAGCCATTTACTGTCTTGGTGCTGCTTCTGTTCTGTCTTATTTTTTGAGATAGTGCAACTACTGTCCAAGAAAATAGAGGGTTTTAGCCTATTTTCACATCAGAAAGGTTAGAGCTATTTTGGCAAGGCAGCTAGGAAACCTCTCAAGCAGTTTAAGTATGCACTGCATTTAAAAGAAGCACTTAGTTAGTCCCTCTTCTGTGCCATCACTTTTCTTTTGTTGGTACAACCATTTGTGGAGCTCTGTGTGGAAATGAGTTTGGCCAAGAATCCCAGTTAAAGTTATCACAATCAGGGAAACAAAACGAAATGGTTAATTTAAAATCCAGCTGATAGGTCAGGCCTGATAATACTTACAAATGCTGTGATCCAAGCCTCTCCAGAGGAGAATTGTTCAGTACCATTCGTCTTAGGTATTTTCAAGATGAGACCTTGTTAGGATGCTAGGTCTTGTATGACCTGCTTGGATCCTAAATAAAGTTCATGAGATGAATGATAAGCCTCCAGTGGATGTCAAATCTATTAAATATTAGAGGGTATATTACATTAAAGGGGATATTCAGCACCACATGTAAAGAGCAGATTTTAGGAGAAGTGTGAACACTGAACAACCTGTTTTTATGTTAATTCATGTACATTGTTCCTTTCTGAAATCACATTCACAAAGGGAAAACAACCTTTTAGTACTTAAGGGGAAAAAAGCATTAAAAGCCTTGGAGCATTTCACAGGCTAATTGTTTGCAGCACTTCACATTGTAGTTCCACCTTTTTATTCCTTGTGAATCAGAAAATATGATTTAAAAGATGTATTTCCTTCTTTGTAATATTTTCAACACTGAAATAAATACAAGCTAGATATTTGGTCATATAGAAATATAGATTTTTTTATAAAGAAAAGTTTTTGTATAATTTCGAATCTAATTTTACAAGAGAATATTCGTTGTTCTGTGAAGACCTCAGTACAAACTGAGTTAATATTCAACTCTATAGAAAGCAGATAGCTTATATTTACCTTATATAAAGTGTACCCAGACCAGTGAGTAGTTTATACACATCATTCACCAAATAAATAATTCAGCAGATTTTCTTAGAGTGTGACCTTTTACTCTGCTGTTTGTGTTGTACATATCACAGTGGGGTGGGTTCTCCATGCTGTGTATAGTAATGAGTAAGATGGAATGAGAAAAAGGCATCTTTTGATATTTTCCACACAGGATTTGGAGTTCTCTGAAAAGATTATAATGCTCCCCGCTTTAGACTGGCTGCTCTATACAGAAGTAAGATGGCCACTGAATAAGTGTTTCGATTTACAAACTCCTGTGATGAGTTTATAATTATGTCTTATATTCAGTCAGGTATACCTGTAAGGGCCTGTTTCAAAGCAGCAGATTCATGTTTCTTGAATGAATATATGACAGAAGCAAACTCTGACCGTGTATTTGGTTGAATTATTCCCTTTGTCATCTGCAGATTTTTTTATTAAGAGTGGTCTTCAAGGCAGATCTTACTGTTATTTTCTTCTGACTCACAGAATCACAGAATATTCTGAGTTGGGAGGGACAGACAAGGATTATTGAGTCCAAGCCTTAAGCGAGCAGCCCATACAGGGATCAAAACCACAACCTTGGCAGCACTAGCACGCTACTCTAGCCAACTGAGCTCATCTCAGGGTTAAGCAACTCATATGAGTGATGACAGGAACAGGGGCCAAGAAAGTCTTCATCACCCATGTTTTCTGAAGTGAGGAAAATAGTACACATGACTTGTGCAGCTATAATATTCTCACTTATGGTTTTTCCAAAAAAAAATGCTGATGAATTATTTTAATTATTTATATATCCCAACTAAACAAGTATCCTACTTTGTATTTTAAATAGCTGCAAGTTTCTCTGTAAAAAATTAGTATTCCCTAATCAAGAGACTTTTGTTATCAAAATTCTCAAGCCTGAAATGTCTCTTTGATTTTCCAAAAAGCTGAAATTATTGACAGAACATATTGGCATGATTTTGTGATTTGCTGGACCAACATTACTGAAATTTGCTTTCATTAAAGATTTTATTTTTGGAGATGGTAATTAATTCACTTGCTATAATGACTGTATTTCAGTAAAACAGGATTTCAAATGGCTTTCATTAATTTATTGCTCATCTGAGAATGAAGATAGTAAAAAGAGTCACTATTTTTCAAGACTGAAGAAAAACTATTGATGTTGTTCAGCTGGTTATGTTGGGATGGATTACATATCATTAAATTGTCTCTTTGAAATGAAAGATACTAATGCCATTTTAGATACTATCCTAGATTTTTGCCTCATTTGAGTTCTCAGCATTAATTAATGCCCTCAAAGCACACACTGACAGGTAGTGCTAGGCATAAGGAAAATTGTAAATATTTTCATGGTGTGACATGACTAAAAGTTTTGCCATCTTTCTATCGAGTTTATAACAACTAGCAAGCTCAGACTGGCAAAATTGCTGGGAGTTCTTTGACATTAGCTGATTCATTGCTGATTCCATAGAATTGTGCACTCATGTAATTTTGAAAAGTTTCACCATCAATTCAGAGTCACAACAACATGGTGACTAATTTAGATAAATTTACCAAGCTGCACCATGGACACCTGTTATTTCACAGCATCATTCCAAGCACTGGCATGAAGAGCTTCTGGGCAGTCATCTTATGCTAACAGCCTTTCCTAAATGAATTATTTCATTTAGCAAACCTGCTGGCATCTTGGCTAAGAACAGGAAGGTCTCAAATGGCCTTTCAGGAACAGCACATCTAGAGAAAAGCCCTATGGCTACCTCATTGTTTTTTTAGACCATGTAATTCCTAATCTTGTTAAGAAGGAAAAAAATGTTCATCATAGAACTATATTTAGGAAGAGTCATAACACTGAAGACAGTAAAAATGTAATTTACTAGTGGTTCTTTACAACTTCCAGAAAAAAAATGTGAGGTGGCTCAATTACTCCTGCCTCTCCAGAGTGCTGGTGCTGGATATTTGATATTACACGCGTAATAAAGAAAAACACCTCTGATGACCAGTCATGCATTTGACTTGTTAGTTGGCTTAGGATTTCTGGCTGAAAATGCTTTGATTCTTCTTATTTTGTTGTGGTGTGCTCTTTTAAACAGCATTTGAAATATATCATTTGGATGCAAATTGTGGTAAAGTCCAAACTAACTTTATACACCTGGGTCTGGATTCAGCATAACTCCTCTGGGAAGCTGTGAAGTGGAATGCAAAAGGGAGAGAACTGCAGCTGCCTAGAGCTGCAGTCTCCTCCTCTCTGTAAGGTTAGTAAGCTCTATCTTGCTCCATAATGTCCTGCTACTACTTGTCTTCTCCTGAGCTAGAACAAGGCAGTGGAAGAAAGCTGCACACATTGGAGGCAAAGGCAAGGTGAAAAGAGCAGAACATGCTCCTGATGCAACCAGCAGCTCCATCAGTTTTTACTGTTTCAGTGGCCTAAGAATTCATGACGTGAATTTCTCATTAAAACTCATACAGTGTTGCTGACTTCAAGGCTGGCGGATTAGTGGTGGTCAGTATACCATTCCAAAATGTACTATATGTGCTTTTTTCCCTTCTTGAATCCCTTACTTGACTATGCAAACATTAAACAAATCTGGTTCTGAGTGCATGCAGAATTACCTATACCATGCTATTGTAGAATTTGAGCATTATGGATGGAATTCCATATCATTACTCAAGTTTTTTTTTGGTTTTTTTTTTTTTTTTAAGAAAGAAGTTCAGCTGTGATAAAGTTGTTAACCTTAATTTAATGATCTTGGTTATTTCCTGGGACAGTTTTTTATTGCCTGAAGACCTACTCAGGAAGCCACATATGTGTAAACTTTTAGCTTTGACATGATATAGGAACAAGGAATGAATACTGATTTATTTATAAATTCTGTTTGAAAACCTCAAAAAAAGGTATTCCAATTGGAAATATGTTGCTAGGAATTTTGTCATAGAATCATACAAAAGCCTGAGTTTGAAGGGACATTAAAGATCATCTAGTTTCAAGGGACAACTTTTACTAGAGCAGGTTGCTCAAAGCTCCATCCCACCAGGTCTTAAACACTTGCAACAGCGAGGCATCCAGAATTTCTCACCAAACTTACAATGAAAAATTCCTTCCTCGTATTTTTCTGGTTGAAGAAATTCCTCCTTTCTTGTCCCTACCTGCTCTTTAAAAAGTCCTTCTCCATCTTTCTTATGGTATTCATCATCATACAGCATTTAAAATTCACAGCATTGACTACAACTATTATAAGACTTGACATTTCATGTTTGTACCCACAATAAATTACTGTTGTATGTTTTACTTGTAAAAATGTCTATGATTTTTCATGATTGTTTGGCTGCTCTCTTTCCTGTTGCTTAAGTGTGCACAAGTGTGGGAGAAGTGTAATTAGAAAATTACTAGGTCTTAGTTAGCTAACTATATTTCTTAAGCAACCAGCACTTTATAAACCAGAGTAATTTAATATAGAAACCCAAAAAATCACTGTGAGACCTGTCAGTAGTGGTTTTGTCTCAAACTGCTGACTCTTGTTGGAGACAATGAAATCTGAAGATTAGACACCTGGGTTATCTTCTCTGCTGGTTTACTTTATAACTTTAAAATATTCCTGTTTTTATCCTCCTCTTCTGAATAAATGTGAATGTATATCATCTTTTCTTTCTCACAATTTGGTGCTACAGACTTTAATTTTAATAGCAACTTTAGGCCATTTCTAATGCCTAGTTATCAGCAACATTTTTTGCTGGTTTCTGAGTCACTGAGACAGCTGCTTGCACTGTCAGCCTGAGAGCTGTCTGTAAAATTGTACACCCTTGACATGTATAATTAACTGGCTGGGAGGAAAATGGTTGACTGAAAGCTGCACAGGCTCAGGGGAAAAGCCCATTACCTGGCACATACTCACATAACCTAATTGACCTAACAAAGCAGAAGAAATGAACCATGCTTCCAGCTGCTTCTCCTGCCATCTGTGTCTCTCCTTTTACTGGCTTTGATATTTTCAGTTTTCCCACACAGCTGTCAAATACCTTTCTGCTGGAGGTTTTTCTGCCTTTTTTTTTTTTTTTTGACAGTTTGTAATTGTCTACCAGGAGTGGAGGATAAGAGGACCAGCTTTCAGAAGGTGGAAAATAGATTGAGGAGTTTGAGCAATGGTGTTGACAACAGATCTGCAGAAGTGCATAGAGTGGATGACATGCTGAGAAGTGGGAAAAATCACTAAAATGTTTAAAATTACAAATATCACTTCAAACTATTTTAGGCACCCGAATTGGGGTTTTATTGACTGAAAATCACTATTAATATGAATTTATTTTAATTCAAACATTAATATGTGTTTTGAAAACCACAGATATTTCAAAACAATGAATCTAATCTTGGTTTGAGATTTTTTTTTAAGTGGGTTATGTAGCTCATGATACATCATGAGCTGGAAACATTCACATGCTTGTAGATAACTTGGGAGATGCTTCAAATGAACTTCTTGCAACTTAATATAACTTGAACATCTAAAATATTTCTACCCTAATTTTGTGGTTTGCAAATGGTATTCGCCAAATTAATGCCACCACAAAAACAAAACAAAACAAAACAAAACAAAACAAAACAAAACAAAAAAAAAACCCACAAAAAAACCCCAACAGAAAACCAAAAACAAACCCCCAAAATCCCACAAAAACCCCACAAACAAACAAACAAACAAAACCCCCACACACCAAAAAAACCCACAAAACCAAAAACCTCAGGCATCCCTCCCCTCCTCTGACAGAAAGCACAAAAGGCAGAGGTCATGAGTTAAGAACAATTTACTGGAAACAGAAACGAGATACAAAACTAACAGCAACATCATTATTATATAGAATTATATAATAAGAGATTGTGACTCACATGCAAAAATGCTCACTGCAGACCTCAGGTGACAGTGAAAAAGAGCCCACAGATTCCCTCTCCCACCATGGTCTTCTCAGAAGTAAATGTCCCTTACCCACCACCCTGGAATGTGGTAAAAAAAAATAAAAAGCCTTTCCACTTTACTCTGAGGTTGTAAAGAAAAACCAACCTGGCCATACCACATGGCTCCAGGCTCTGCCCTCACATGGCTAGTACAGAAAGTTCACTCTGTCCTGGCTGGAACCAGGACAACCAAGTATATTTTTACTGTTTGAAAACTGGATATATTGTAGTGCAGAAAAGAATTTAATTCTTCATATAAGCATGCACCTAAATTACTTTTCTGAAATATTTTCACAGATTTTCTGAATGTTTTGAGTTGAAAGGGACTCACAAGGACCACTGAGTCTAACTCTTAAGTAAATGAGAAAATAGTGGCATTGCACATACATCTTAGAAAGAATTATAGTACCAAAATTTATGCTTGTGTATACTTAAAAATACGAACATTGTACAAAGAAAACAAAGGTCTAAACTTTGTTTAGCATGATTTCTGTGCAGAAAGGAAGTTTTAGAACAGATTTATTTGAAGAAGTAAAATGCACTCTCTTAAACTCCAAGATTAAGAGCACTGTATGCAAGTGATCCTGTTCCCACAGGTATAAAACTGCTGCCGGCCCTTGCTGAGATATGGTAGCTAAATCTTCACAGTAGACTTTCCAGTGGACCACTTTCACTGTCTGTGCTAGATGAGGTCTAGGGCAGGAGATAATTTACCTGGAACACCTTTTCTGATTGTACACGTGCTACAAATTTAGAGGGCCACTATATTTTCATGTGCTCTAATACCACACGGACAGCACTGGCTGTTCCTAGTTTCATAACCCTTCTTCATGTGAGGAAATTAAGTATGATGGATCTGTTCCACATCTTCACATCTAGCAATATGTAGGGAGACTGGAAAAGTGGCTGGAGAAAAGAACCTGAATTGATAAAGGCATTTAGTGCACATTTCTGTTGAAGATGTTCTTGTTAGTTACTGGACAAATCCTTTGAATCCCAACATATCAGGGTAGAAATGAGAAAAAAAAAAAAGTAACAGGATTCATTACTTCAGTCTTCCAATATAATTAGGTGAAAGAAATGTTCATGGTCAAAGTAAGTTACTTCTAATTTGCTCTTTGCTTTTTACTTCAGGCCATATACAAATATAGTGACTCAACCTTGCAAAATCTGTTACTATACTTTGAATCTACAAAGAAATATATGCAGTAATTTAACGGGAAAAAAATGAAGAAAAATTCTCATTTCTTTATCTTGTCTTGAGCACAACATCTGAGTTTCAGATAAAAGTATGGTTATTTTAAGACTAATTTCTAGCAGTAGCTGCTGTATTAAAACATTTTTAAATTTTGTTTTTTATGTTTACTTATAAGTATGAATTGTTCTCTACAAAGCATTTCATGAAAATATAAAGCATTTTCTTTAGTTATTTTCATTAAAATTTACATTCTCATTTGTAAGGAGTCAGTTTGATGTCTTGCATAGCAAGAGGAGGTACTGTAAAACAAGAGTGTCATCTAGTGAATGATTTGGGTGAAGGACAAACGCCTCGGCAGTAGTCAGACTGTGAGTCATACTACAAGTACAGCTGAATAGACAGCAGCAATACTGAGAGAATTTTAAAACCTTCCTTCAGATCAACACTGAACACTAAAAAGAACTGTTTGAAAACCGTACAATTAAAAGGAGAAGGATAATTTGTCATTTACTGCTTCAACACGATACATATCCTTCGTTAAGACCTTCTTATCTCATGTATTAAAACAGTTCAAACTTCCAGTCTGCATGGAATAAATGTGAAGTAAATTACATTAGAAAGCTATTTGGAAACTACTTTTTCTAAAACAAGCTTAACCCTTATCTGAGTTGTTGAAAACCTTAGACATGAATTTGCCTTATTACAGAAAAAATAAACAACGGACAAAATAAACAACAAATTTTCTGCACAAAGGCCTGGAAAAAACCCCAAACCAAGGACAGTATTTTTTGATAAGGGATATTTTATGCCTTTAAAAAAGTTAGTTAAATTCTGCAGTAGTCTATTTTATTACCTATGCCAATATGGTATACTTGCAGTGGCATAAAAGATTTCAGGTGATTGTGAGTTATGTATCTTATTGTTTGGTATTTAATAAGTCAGTGATTTATCAGGAAATATGAAATTCTAGCAGTAAACTACTATTGCTAAACAGACAATTTAATTGGGAGAATGAGGTATTCAAGTGCATAAGAAGAGCAACAATCATATAGGCAATCACGTAGGCAGTGATTGTTGATAATTTTTTCCTACAGGTAGCTAAAGTTTAGAATTGTGGGAGGCAGAGGGGTGGGAAAAAGAGGATATTTTGAGTATCATGCCTTAATTTCTAATTACACCAAAATAATTAATTTTAGGTTTTGATTTTACACGTGCATATAAAAAGTACTGATAAAAAGAGCTCTAGAAAAGAGCGCTCATTGAAATTTATTAGATTTTCAGTCTGAAAAATTAAATAAAATTTAATTGTAATGAAATTAAATTCTTAGCTGAGACAGCTCAACTGACAGCAAATCCGATTACTATCCTGACCATGAGAATGGTTTATCTGATTAATTTCAGCTGTTCCCTTGTGTTCTTATGGGTAACCATGCCTGGTGTCTTTCTCTGGATTCCTTTCAGTTATAGAGTCCTCTTTTAAACTCAGTCATATTGTTTTTCCCAGTGCTGTTTGCCTTGTCTATTTTTTATAGCTCACCCTTTTATTTTCAACACCATCTGCTTCTCTTATTTTTCCTTACTGCCCCTAGGTACCACTTTTTAAAATTAGTGTTGTAGAAAAATAGCAGCAAAATACAGTGGCAGTTGGGGAAATAAAAGCTATTACAGAAGAGAAATGGGTCTCAGTAAAGGATTCAGTCCTGGTTGAGTTTTTTGTGTGGGTTTATTGATACCAGTTACAGGTTGAACACTGTTCTGATCATCTGAAGTATGGAAATGCTGTGCTTTGAAAGACTGTGGGCTTGAGAATATGCAGAAACCAGACAACTACTCTTTTCTGATAATCATGATCCCATTTTTTTAAATCTTTCAGCTTGTCTTTAGTTTATATGTGTTGCTTCTGAGTCTTTCCTCTCAGAGTATTGTCAAATTGTTTATTTAATTATCCAAATTGTCAACAGTATTTTATTATCATTATAAAAGTCATATTCTATTCTCTGTGGAATATATAGCTCTAAAACTTAAGCCCTAACTTAGTGAAGCTGGAAATACCCTTTCATAATTCAAGATATTAAAATTCTTTTATTCTTTATTACTTTATTTATGAAAGAACATTTTTCCTAATTACAATTGTAAAGGATCATCCCTTCAGAGGGAGGGTCACTCTTGGGTAATAGCTTGTCCTCTGCTATTTTTCAAACCATTTTCACCCCATGTTTCTTATTATAATGGCTTTTATATGTAGTCATAATCTCCTCCTTTAGGGAATGCAGCTCTCCTCCAGTGTAGGAGGCAAACACTGTGCAGTCATATAATCAGGTTTGCCTAGAATTAAAAAGGAAGATTTTAAATTGTACTATTAAACTCATGCATAAAACACAGAAATCTAGCTCTAAACCAAAATACACTCTGAGTGCACTGTCAGAGCCACTGTAGCAAGATGTATCATGCTACACTGCCAACATTGTAGATTTAATTCCTCTTGCTAAACAAAACCCCATATAGCTCCTCTAGATTTTGAATGTGCATTCTTTTCCCTTAGTATGCTGTAAACTTGGAATATTTTAGGTATATCACTCTAAACATTGCATCTGCTTCCACCCATTTTTATTACCATCTGCCATATAAATTGCCATCTCTTTTAGAACAATACCAATCTATTTACTAGTTTCTCTCTTATGGTGCTAAGTTTCTAACTATATTTTCTTTTATGTCCTGGCAGCATGCTCAGAGCTGTATTTCCTGCCTGTTAACAATCTTTAGAAGATGAAGAATCCTCTGGCACTACACTGAGACAACCCTAGTTTAGACATCCATGACAAAATTCAGCAAGGCAGTACCGCTCCAGAAGTGATGTCTTCCTGGAAGTCCTGCAGCACTTGGGACCACAAGGCCACCATGCTGTAGGTGGCTCTCAGCAAGAGCCAAGTGGTGAGGAGAAACCCCTATATTACTGTGACACAAACATTTTGCCAAAACGATAAGAATAGAACAAAAAAACCCCACTCAATTTGGAATCATTTTGATGGGCTTCCGTGTTCTAGTATTAAATCATAAATTGCCTGTCAGTCTGCTACATTGTGTCCTAACTTTTTTCATCTGGCCATCAACTGGCCTGTTAGCCATTTTCTAGGACAAATATCTGCCAGGTTTTGAGAGTTATGAGATTCTCTTTCAACAGCCATACTGAGCCCTCCTACTTACACAGCTGTCAGTACTTATGGCAACCTCTTCCCAGGTGCTTGTGATGGTAGTTACATATGACCGAGATTTCCTTTATACTTTTGAGTTGGTGTGGTGTTCTAGTCATTTAGGTTCTGACTTGTTCAATCCTCATGGAGAGGTAGGTGGCCGAGGCTCTTTTGGAACCATTTGAAGAGGAGGTTGAAAAACTCCTAAACCAACTTGAAGCTACTTGGAGATTGAACAGAGACAAGCAGGATGCCTTCCTTTAAGAGGCTAGTGGCTGGGCTGTGCTTCCTCAGCTGTACCCAAAGGTGGTTCTTGTGGGATCAAGTCACCATAAGCAGCAACTTTCCTCTAGGTAAGTGCCACCTATCCCATTGAGAGGAGACATGCTTGCTCACAGAGTTTGTTTATCCCAGAGAGGTAGGGCCTGCTCAGTTCTTGAGATAGTCATTCTTGCTAAGTGTGTCTGAATAATCTTGGCTAGAGCAGGAAAATAAGAAAAATGTTGTGTTAAATGTAGCTTCTTTTCAATTCTTTATAGTCAATTGCTTTTAAGCACCACTCCAGGTGTGGTAGTTCCTCATCTTGAGTTTATCTTCACATTTATATCTGTTTCCAAGAAACAGATGATAGAAACATTAAACCAGATTGAATTCAGAAAAAACATTAAAGTATCATCATAAAAATAATCTTTCAGAGTAGGTGACTTTTCAGTGACAGCATCATTCTATTTCCATTTTCTTTTCCTCTACTAAAGCAGGTGGAAAATGCCCCCTTGGTATATTGCTGATGGAAAACATAAAGAAATAGTAGAAATTTAGGGTTTTTTTAATGAGAAAATTTAATTAAAGGCTTCTACTTATAATATGTTAATTCTATGGTTATATCAAACATCTAAAATGCTACTGATTTGAGAAAAATGTTCATTTCCTATAAATAAATGAATTTGAATCCTTTGAACTACACTTCTGTTTGAAGGATTTTTTGCTCTGTTGCTTTTTTAGCATAGAAAAAAAGAGCTGTAAATAATTTTCACTTTTTTTGGACTAAGTGTAACGATAATGGCATTTTCATGTCTTCACTCTTTCCTCTGGTGACCACTTGTGAGAGTCGGTCTGAAAATCCCTCATCTGCCTCACGACTCTCAGAGGCTGAGACCCCCACGGACCCTGGGCTGCAGCACAGGACCAGGCTTTTCCCTGCAGGTGCACCCACTGGACCAAGACGTCCTCCTCAGATCCCCGTGCAGGAACAATGGACACTGTCACGGTTCCTGGCTGTGTTTGCTCTCACTGACTGTGCTGTACCTGCTGCAGAGCCCAGACCTGCTTGCCCCAAACCTGCCTGCCCAGAGCAACGGGGCTCCTCACAGTGACTCTTGGGTGCTCCCCCCATGCTGGCCAGGTGCTCCCCACTTCTGCCTGCATTGGCTGGGTGCCCCCTGCTTCTGAGATGACTATAAAAGCTTCCCCTGTGACTCACACTCTGAGGCTCTCCCCGACGGACAACGGATCTATTGGCGTGTGCCACGAGGACTGCAAAGGTGGTCTATTGGCTCCAGCGTCACGAGGACTCACGTCTGTCAGCCGGTAGCTATGACCCTATCTTTCCTCTCTTCTCTCTCTTTCTTTCTCTCTCCATCCTTTTCTATCGCATAATTGTGGGTATCAATAAAGATACAATTGATTTTACTTGAATTAAGTTCTCATTGCCTCTTTTTGCACTCTGAAATCAAAACGAACCATCACGACCGTTCTTTTGGATCGTGACATTAAATTGCCGTCACGGACAGGATCCTGATAGACAGAGGGGTTGCAGGTTGTCTATAGTCTGTAACAGGAGGAGGAATTCCTCGCATACTGTAGACACCTAGGTAAAAGCATCCCTATACTCTATTGAGGTGTATCTGTCTTCAGGATTTCACAAAAGATCTCCTAGTGCAAAAAGAGAACTTGTTTTGTATGTGTAATCTGTCCTGAGGGAAGGGGCACCTTGACGTAACTAAGCAGAGCCTCAGCAGACAGTGTTTGTCCCTTCACCCACCCCAGGGAAAGAGGGGAGAGCAGCGTTGCTCTGTGTGTGTAAAACCAAGCATCACCTCCCTGTAGTGGTTTTCTGATCCCCTTCACAAAATGACTGATGATCTTAAAAATAACACTGCATTTTATGCTCTACTAAATAAACACAATGCCAGAGCCTCTCCAGAGGTGGAACTTTGGGCTAATAATAACTGGTTTAATTTGGAAAGTGTGGTTGATAAAGTATGTTCTTTACAACATGAAACAAAATTTAAACTGGGCAAAAATAAAACCCTACTCTGCTCAGTTCTGGGAGCCTGCCTTACCGCAACTGTAGAAACTCGCTTTAAGCGAAGAAGTGAAGAAAATGCAATAATTGACTCCCTTCAAAATTTAGTTGAAATTTTGCAAAATGAAAACCATTTGCTGCGAGATGAAAATAATTTGCTACGGACTGCCTTGGGAGATGAATGTTCTAAAAATTTAGAGAATGCTGACTTCCCAAAAAAGGCAGAGGAAAAAGAAACTCCTCAAATTAATCAGATTTACCCCCAGAGAAAATTGGTGTTAGTAAAAAATTGTGGGGAACACTGCTGCCCTAACACAACATCTCTAGTTAAAACAGAATGCAACTATATTAATGATGAAGACTCAGACCCACATATAATCACTATAGAAATCCCAGACACCACCAGTGAATTATCTCAGCTAAAAGGAGAGTACTCGTGTTTCCCTTATGATGTTTCCCAAGTATCTCTCAGTGGTGGAGATCAAATTAAATTGATAGAACAAGAAGTCTCTGGTACTGGGGACATGGAGTCTTCTTAACAATGAGAGTCGAATGTAACCCGTGGTCCCTGATTCAATGCTCAGCTCACTGGGCAGAGGGGCTTAACCCCTTGGAAAGGTGTGATCCTGTAGCTATACCTAGCACCCCTGATAATATACTGGAGAGTGTACAAAAAGCTGCCTGCCTGCAAATGAT
>VXBR01003934.1:95858-109615 GCA_013400215.1 Cisticola juncidis | reverse complement strand
GGGCAAAGAGAAGACTGAAAACCTGATTACCTTGGGGAACAGCAACCCCAGGGAAATCCCCAGGGAACAGCAACCTTGGGGAAGACCCTGATACCCCGGGGAACAGAAACCCCGAGGAGAATCTCAGGGAAAAACAATCCTGAGAGTGGTTCAATGGGATATCTCCCCAGCATGGAAGGGTCCTGTCCTTGTGTTTCCCAGCTCCTGGGTTTGTCACTTCATCCTGCTTTGTGATGGTTTTCTGGGCAACCTCTGATGCTGGGGAGGTCAACGGGCTCTGGCCCTTGGGCTTTGCTGGCCATATCCCCCCTGCAGCCCCCCAAAGCTCTCTTCTAGCTCAGATCCTAGAAGGCTTTGGAGCAGTATTTCAGGCAAAGGATTCCAAAGGAGGCTCTAACCCCCAAGTGTAGTCCAAGATGTTTATTCCAGATGGTTTCCAGGGGGAAAAGAGAAAGAATGAGGAAGAACAGGGCCTTATCTACCCTCCTGCTAAGGAGAGACAGTTGGAACTCAGCCAATAGGGTCAGAAAGGGGAGGAAGGGTTAAAAGACACGGTTACAGGCTCCAGGGGTCTCTGGGGAGGGACAAACCATTTCTCAGGGAAATACAACAACTTGTCCCACTGAGGAGCAGAGAGCCCCATCCTTGCCCCTGCCAGGCCATTCCTGGGAAGCTGATGAGCACCAAGGGGCTTGATCTGCTCCTTTCCCAGGCTGCTGTGCCCTGGTACCCCATCAACCCCCAAAAAACACATGCCAGAGGTTCCTGCTTCAACATCAGACTCAAACATCAGGAGGAGAGGGACTTGTGATAAGGGCAGGATGAGGGTGAATGGCTTTAAACTGAACGTGAGTGGGTTTAAGGTTAAGAATTCTTGACTGTGAGAGTGGGGAGGCCCTGGCACAGGGTGCCCAGAGAAGCTGTGGCTGCCACAAGTGTTCAAGGCCAGGTTGGATGGGGCTTGGAACAGCCTGGGACAGTGGAAGGTGTCCCTGCCTTCCAGGACAGGGAGGCTGTAGCAGGAAGGCTGAAACAAGAGGATCTTTAAGGCCCCTTCCAATCCAAACCATCCTATCCTTCTAGGACAAACCATCAGTGTTCTCCCCAAAAGCTTTGCTGAAGCCCAGTTGTTGTGCAGAACCAGCAACCCCAGTACCACAGATGTTTTCTGGGAATAGATGGATACCCTGTGGGGGAGAAAAGGCAAATTAATTTCCTTGTGTGTAATTTTATTAGTAATAATGCAATTTCCCTGTGATTTCATTTTCAGAAGGGCCCATCTCACATGCCTTGGATCACCCTGGGGGCTTTCAGCAGGGCAGTCTGGCTCTGGTTAGCACTGAGGGGGATGTTCTCCCATAGCTCCAGTGTGGTGCTGGGCATTAAGTGGGACATGGGGAAGGTGGAAAACATCTGAGTAGCTGCAGGCTGCTGCTGGTGCTCTGCAGGGTGGTGGGCACAGCCAAAGCTGCTGCACGTGCCTCTGTTCTGCTGCATGAGCCCTCTGCTCTCCTGGAGCAGCCCTGTCTTTGCAGATGTGGCATTCCTGGTATCCAGATGTTGTTTAGCTGCTCTTGATCTGGGTTGCTCTGAGGGAAGTGAAGAAAGTTTGGGTTTTTTTGTGCTCACCAGTGCTGGCAAGTCCAACCCTCACTAAACCGCCACCTCTGCTGCTGTTTGCCAGTGAGACAATTCCACTAATAGAATAGGAATGGGAAGAGTAAAATGCTCTTTCCCCTGTTTGTTTGTGTTAGTTTGTTTTTGTTATTTTATTTTCCAAGATGAAACTGAGGCAGAGAGCAGCAAACACAAAGTGCCTGTGGGGCAGTGGCTCTGGGAAGGATTAATTTTATGGTGAAAAATGAATGTACCAGCCCACCTTGTTCTTGTCTGAAGGATTTCAGCCCAGGGCAGACAGCAAACCCCATTTTTCCAGAGTCTCAGCCTGCTGCCCTGCCCTCCATCCCTGTGTCCACATGTTGGGGTCAGGGATGGAGGTGTCTGGAGAGACCTCAGTGCTCCAAGGCTGGATCACTGCTGTCCTTGCTCTGGAAGCCTGACAGCATCCTTGGGATCATGTTGAGCTCAGAGACAGCTCAGAAGAAAAGCTCCTTATCCAAATAAGCAAACAGGGAACCTCCTGTGGCTCCTCCAGGAGGAGCAGCTGCTTCCTTAGCTGAGGGTAAGGACAGGCAGAGCCACAGGGAGCACATCCCAGAAGAGCTTCAGGCTGGATTTGAGGCACACATTTGAAGCACAAGGCTGCTTTGCATGGCCAAACCCCACGTGTGCATGGGGATTTGTTCAGCTTAGCCTGTGCAGTTTGGGGAATGCAAGCTGTGCCCATGTTTGGGGATGGTATCTGCAGCCAGGATGCAGGGAAAAGCCTGATTCCAGGCAGATGTGGGGCAGGGAGAGGAGGGGACTGGGGAAAAGCAGCAGACTTGTGGCACAGTGTGAAGGGGGATGCTGTAATTCAGCCTTTGAGTGATGGTGAAGGGTGTGAGTGTCCTGTGGGAGGTGAAGCACTCTGCCCACAGCACAGGGACCCCAAAGGGTAATGTAAGTAAGAGTGACATCCTGTCTTGGAGCATCTTAATTCATGTCTCTGGTGCTGTGAATTTGTGAGTCCTCCTTTTCTTGGAGCCTAGGGAGCTCCCAGGAAAAGGAGACCTTTTGGGTCTGGCCCAGGGAGCCTTGTGCTGCTGTCTGGCTGTGTCCCTGCAGCTCAGCCTGTGGGGAGCCTCTGGGCTGGAGCGTTCCTGCAGCTCTGCCTTGGATGGGAAGCAGGAGAGAACAGAACAGGCTGCAGACACACAGGGTGTTGCTCACAGATCTTGGTGGCTTTTTTATGACTTGGCAGCCTCTGTCTGGTTATGTGCACGCTCTGCATCCCAGATTACAAATGAAGCAGGTTTTTTTTTTCCCTTACATCCTTTTTTTTTTTTTTCCTAGATGTTTTTTACTGGTGCTGAGTGAGACAAAGGGCCCTTTTGGAGTGTGCTGGGCTGCCAGCTCCCTCACTGCCTCCCAGCATATTCTCCAGCACCATCTGGACCTGTCCTTCTCCTTTTCAGATGTCTGTTGCCATGCCCCCAGGGCTTTGGGAGGGCTGGGCAGCTCAGGCAGCTGGCAGGAGCTCTGGTGGCTCTGCAGGTCACAGCCCCGAGATCTTGGTGGCAGGTGATGCTGGGACTTGTGTACTTGGGAGGATCCTTCCTGTAGATCCACCCGTGCTTCCAAGCCTTCTGCAGCCCCCTGCAAAGCAATTAACTTCTCTGAGCCTAATGAGTGTCTCTTTGTTACCGTGGCTCTGCCTGCTTGTGTTTCACCCTGCAGAGGGGCAGTGCAGGCAGTGGAAAGGACTGAAACCTGTCAATGGGTGCACTGAAACATGGCTCTTGCCTTGAGCAGCACAGAAACATCTCTCCAAAAGGTGTTGGACCTCCCTGTGCTCTCCCTGCTTCCCATTAGTGCAGATCAAGGTTTGCATCCTGGGGAGGAGTTTGTTTTTTGACCTGGCACGAACTCGAGTTCCACTGAATATCCTGGCAACAGCGTGGAAATAGCAGCATCCTTCACCAAATTTCCTCAAAGCCTGGGTTTCTGGCACACCCTGCAGGAATTCCCTGAGTTCATTCCAGTGACTGCAGAGCCTCCCAAGCAGGGTCACCTGGAGCAGGCTCCACAGTCCTCCAAGTTTCCCCTGCAGCATGTCCAGATGGGTTTTGAGTACCTCCAAATACTGAGAGTCCACAACCTCTCTGGGTAGCCTGTCCCAAATGTTTAGTTCCCCTCGCAGGGAAAAGGTTTATTCCTCTGTAGAGGCAAAATATGTTTTATTGAGAATTTATTTTATTAAACAGTTTGTTCTGTTGCCCCAGTGCAGTCTCTGGATGCTATTCATGAGGGCCAGGAGCGACAGGACAAAGGGGACTGGCTTCACACTGGCAGAGTAGTTTTAGGTTAGTTATTAGGAAGAAATTCTGCCCTGTGAAGGTGCTGAGGGCCTGGCACAGGTTGAAGCCCCAGAGAAGCCTCTTCCCCACTGTCAGGAGTTCTGTGCATTGATCAGATCCTCTCCGAGCCTCTTCCAGCCAGGAAGCTCCCAGGAGGAGACCTGGCACATTCCAGCCCCAGCTCTCCCAGCTCCTTCAGTCATCTTGGCTGAAGCTGCTGCAGTAGCCCATGTCCTGTCCTGTCCTGTCCACAGCACTCTGGATGTGTCACCAGGGCAAAATGAAGGGCACAGGCCACCTCCCCGACCCTCTGGCTCTGCCTGACACAGCCCAGGGGCTGCTCCCCACTCCTTTCCAGAGCACAGTGCTGGTGGCCAGGGGTCCCTGGGGCTCTCCCTGCCAGCACGGGGGGTTTGTTCTTCTCCAGATGCAGGGCTGGGTGTTCCCCTGGAGCTGAGCTCCACCCTTCTCCTCTGCAGCCCCTCTGCTGCTCCTCCAGCCCCTCTGCTGCTCCTCCAGCCCCTCTGCTGCTCCTCCAGCCCCTCTGCTGCTCCTCCAGCCCCTCTGCTGCTCCTCCAGCCCCTCTGCTGCTCCTCCAGCCCCTCTGCTGCTCCTCCAGCCCCTCTGCTGCTCCTCCAGCCCCTCTGCTGCTCCTCCAGCCCCTCTGCTGCTCCTCCAGCCCCTCTGCTGCTCCTGCAGCTCCTCAGGATGGCAGCACAGCCCTCTGCTTCAGCAGCCCCTGCTTTCAGCATCTCCCTGCACTGGCGCAGCCTGCAGCCACCGAAACTTCTGATATTTCTGCTCATTTGCATCCTCGTCCTTTCCCTCCCCTGGAATGATTCAAGCTCTTCCCCTCTCCCAGGCAGCCCCAGCTGTCCCTGTGTGATTCTGATGGGAGGCTGGCTGCTGGGAAGTGTTTGTGCTAGAGGCATTTCCCAGCCTCTCCAGTGTGTAGGGTTAATGTTATTACTGCTCTCAGTTTCTTAGGTGTAGTACCTGCCTTGCCCCTCACACACAGTTTGTATTTCAGGGATGGCAGCATAACAGGTTAATTCAGGGACCTCAGGAGGGATCTGGCTGGATCAATCACTTATTTTTCATTTAACTCAACATTTTGCATTTTAAAATAAAAATTAAGTGAATGTCTCACTGAGCCCTCCCAAAATGCCTTTTTTTTTGTTTTGTTTTGTTTGGTTTGGTTTGGTTTTTGGTTTTTTTTTCCTTGTTTTTTTTTTTTTTCTTCTGAAAGTCCTGTAAAAGGGTTTGAAAGGATGAATGGATCTTGCAGCTTTGGTTTTTAGAGGTGTTTATTCAGTTTCTTATCTCAAGGTCTGCATGCCCTGCAAGCTTAATATGCTGAAGAAACACCTCTGGCAAGCCCCCCCAGATGGAAAATTCAAGGTCTTTTACAGGTCTCTAGTCCAATTAACTCTCAAAATGTACTTATATGTACTTAAATGTACTATATGTACAATTCTGTGCCAACAATCACTACTTGTTCTAGACACACAATTTCTGCCTCAAACCCATCCACCGATTTCTCTGTGCTACTGTCACAGCAGAGGATGGAGACAAGAGGAAGATGAAGATGAGACACTGCCCAAAATTCCCCATCTTGCCCTCATCAACTTCCATTCTATAACCCCAAACCTACACATTTCCACCCTATGACAAACTAAACTACTGTTTATTTCGAAACTTGGCTGTTTGTAATTCATCTCTGAGTGTTCAAAGTTTTTTCCATGGACCAAGGTCAAAGACAGTGCCTTCCTGGGGTCCCAGCCAGGGTCTCACACCCCCCAGGGCAGCCCAGGGGGTTCTCCACGTGCCCTGGACTCCAGCAGTCCCATCTTCCCTGGATGGTGCCTGTTTGGTGGGAAGCAGCTTTCCTGTGAGCTTGGAAGGCGCCAGCGTGATGAGGCCGTGATGTAACCTGCGCCACCTCCACGAGCTCTGCTGCAAATCCCAGCTCCTTTTCCTGCCATGCACAGCGCTTGCTTTGCCCCCCACCCCTCCAGAACTCGTGAGACAGGACCTGGTGTGCTGTAACTGCCTTTTCTAAGGTGGAATTAAGCCTAAGAAATCCTTCAATGGACTGATTATTTCCTGCTCGTTTGCATCCTCGTCCTTTCCCTCCCTGGAATGATCCAGGGGTTCTCACAGGCGGTCCCTGTGTGATCCCTGTGTGATCCTGAGGGGAGCTGGCTGTGGATGCTCCTCTGAGAGCCACTTCCCCTCTCACAGGCAGTCCCTGTGTGATCCCTGTGTGATCCTGAGGGGAGCTGGCTGTGGATTCTCTCTCAGAGAGCCTCTTCCCCTCTCAGCTGTCCCTGTGTGATCCCGGGGGGATCTGGCTGTGGAGGCTCCTTTGAGAGCCCCTGCCCCTCTCACAGGCAGTCCCTGGCTGTACCAGGCTGTCCCTGTGTGATCCCTGTGTGATCCCGAGGGGAGCTGGTTGTGGATTCTCTCTCAGAGAGCCTCTTCCCCTCTCAGCTGTCCCTGTGTGATCCCTGTGTGATCCTGAGGGGAGCTGCTGTGGATTCTCCTCTGAGGGATTTGGGGAGCCGTGCTCAGCCCTGCCTGCTCGGGGTGTTTGCCTCCACAGACGCTGCTGAGCTGATGTTCGTTCGCACCTCCCAGCACCCAGAGAGGTTTTGCTCCTTGGCCTTTTCTCTTTCACAGGTTTGGGAGGGGGAAGCAGCATCTCCCTCCTGGCTGTGGGCCAGGGATGGGGCTTCTCTGGCTGCCTTCAGCATCAGCTGCTCAGTGCAAGTTCAGACCTGCTGGAAGAAAAATTTCAGCAGCTCTGTCTTCTCCTGACAGCGTAGTTTTGTCAAAGCCACCCCTGTTTTCTGTGCTTTGGAGAAAGCTGAGCCTGTGAGTTTGGCTTCATTGGTCTGCAGATGGAGTTGGTGGACTTCTGGTCCAGCTTTTTTTCTTTTGCAGGGGGTATTTGCAGCCTGAGGGCAGGAAGGACACTCCTCTCTCATCCCACCCCTGGCAGTGGGTGTTTGGCTGTGCTTATCCAGCTCGAGCCTTGCAGGGTGGGCAGAGGATCAGGGAAAGCCCTGGATGGTCCTCAGGCATGGGCCTGCCTCGTGGAGGGGTGAAGAGGAGGTCTAAGGGAGAGGAGGATCTCCTGCTGGCTTTGGCAGGAGCTAACACTGCTGTGCCAGAGGGGTCGTGAGGATGCTGGGGGATTTCTTTTGCTTTGGGTGGTGCAGAGGTTGAATAAATGCTTTTAGAAATCCCTCTCCAACCCTTTGACAGGCTAGAAATAAGGTATTTTTGCAGTTGGCTGTCTATGGATGGCTCTGGGGATGTCTTTTCTGAGCTTGTTCCCACACACATGTGAGGTTTGGCAGCTTGGTGTCTGCCTCTTGCAGGGCCTTGGTGGCAGGAAGGGGAATATCCCCTCTCTCCTCATCTCTTTGCTCTCCCTTTATCCTGCTCAGTCCCAACGTTTTGGGCAGGACCATTCTCAAGTTTTTCCCCCCTGGATCTTCCCAAGTGGACCTCTCTGGAAGTGCCCTGCCCAGAGCTGGACCTGCCTGAGGTGGAGGAGGATGGAGAGGTGTGATCTCACCTCCTGCCACTCGCTGGGTGTGAGCCTGGGCTGCTCCACAGCTTCTGGCTGGGGGAGAGGCTGTGTAGAGGGATTTGGGGGTTGGAAGCAGGGAAGAAAATTCGCTTTAATGTGGTGGCAAAGCAGGGGAGGGTGGGTAGCTGTTCCCTGAGGGGTGGGGTTGCTGCACACCCGCCCAGAGCAGCGACTGCAAATGCTAATTACAGCCCGGGCTGGCAAAGCTAAATACAGCAGCAGGGCACTCCAGGCAGTTTATTAGTGAGTGATTATTGCAGGGCCCTTCAGTTGAGCCACAAAGGCAGAGGTAGCCCGGGGAGCCCTGCATTGCCAGCAGCACTGGGAGTGGGGTGTTCAGGAAGGGAAGGGAACATCCCTGCAGCCAGCACTGCAAAGCAAAGCTCTCCCTTTTCTCAGCGGTTTGGGGGTGATGGGGTCTCACCTGCCTCTGCTTGAGGTGCCAGCAAGCCCCCTGTGCTTGTTTGGGCACTGTCATGCACCCACAGAGGTGGCTTTTGGTTTTTTTGGGGTGTTTTTGGGGAGTACAAAGTCCTGAGCGCCCTGTGGGGGTGGGTTAGTGGAAGAGTGACAGAGTGACACTGTGACACGGTGACAGAATGAGACTGAGCACCAAAATCACCTCCTGGGGGTCTTGTGGGGCTGCAGGCACGTCCCTGCTGTGCCCCCATGAGTGCCCAGGACTGGAGGTTCCTCTGCTGTCCTTTAATCCTCTCCCTGCCTGCCATCATTTAATGGCTGGAGCAGCCTGGTCTAGCTGGAGATGCCACAAGCAGGGAATTGGACTGGGATGGCCTTTAAAGATCCCTCCCAACCCAGTCCATTCTGGGATTCCATGATATGTTTGCTAAATCCATCTTTAATTCAAGATGTAACAACGTTCTGCTTTACCAGTGGCTCTGATGCATGAGCTGCCAGTCCCTCAGCAGTGCAGTGTGGGGCCACAACCCCCTGAAATGAACTTAATTGTAATTTATAAGATGTATTTTAAAAGAAACCATAGTTTTTCAAAATAACCTAAGACTTTCTGGCTTCTAACTGCAAAGTTTTTAAGATGTTTGGTCTTTTAGCTTAACAAAATATCAAAGCTATGCTAAATTATTAAACTTAAAAAATTACAAATATGCATGTTAAAACCACTAAAATTATAAAAAATATTTAAAAAATAATATTATTAAAAAAAAATTTAAAAAAGGTCATGACATCAGTATTGTAATTTGCTCAACAGCTGAGAACTGGCAGGCATTTTTAGAAGTGGGACCAGAGGTGCTCTGGGCTGGATTGTCTCAAGCAGACACTTGCAGAGAGGTTAGGAAAAGGCATCTCCAGGGTGGGAATGCAAGGTGTGCTGCAGCTGGGGTCTGGGGAAGGGGCTGCAGGGGAAGCCTGTGGGTGAGAGCTGCTTTGCTTCTTCTGAGAGGACACTGCTCCTTCTATAACTCCATGACCTGCAAGAGCTTGTCTGGGGGAGGCACAGCCACCAAAGCCTCCCTTCCCAGAGGATCATTCCCTTCTCCCAGCAGCAGAGAGCTGTACAGGGCTGTTTTCCTGATGGTTTTGGAGATGCCCAGGCTGGCTGTCCAGGTGGGCCCGGTGGTTACAGCAGCAGTGCCTGTGAGGGCGGGGATGTTTCGTGTGCAGGGGATTCCCTGCCAGCCTGGCACCTCCAGGTTCTCCTGCCACAGCTGCTGGGTGACACCTGCAGAGCAGCCCTGGGCAGGCTGAGGGGGAGGTGGCACTGCCTTAAATGTCCAGGCAGAATTCCCAGCCTGGTGTGAGGTTTGCTGGCTCTCACTTCTCTCATCCCTGGGTGGGTGAATGCCAGTGCTGACCCTGCGAATTCCCCCTCTGGGTTGGTGCTGTGTCCTGGAGGTTGTGAGGGTGGTGGTGCCCATCTCTGGCAGGGCTGGAGAGGGCACATCCTGGCCAGGCTGTTGGGACAGAGTGGGAGCAGGTGGCAGAGAGGAAGCCCTTTCCCTGCTGTGGGTGAGAGCTGCCTTGCTGCCAGGTGGTGCAGAGCCCCTGCAGAGCTCTGTAGGTGCAGGAAATGCCATCAGGGCTGTCCTGGCCTGTGCCACAGCTGCCAACATCTGCACAGAGGGGCATCAGGCAGAGGCTGTGGTGCCCTCCTCCAGAGGTGCCATCCTGGGGGAGCTGTCCCAGCCCAGGGGTTCTGTCCCCTGCTCAGCTCTGCAGGATTTCTCCCTTGCAAGGGGGGAGAATATGCTCCTTGAGATCCAGCAGGTCATGAAACTGGTCCTGGAAAAAAACATGCATTCTTGCATGGTTATAAACACGCTTCTGAGTCACAGCTACTCAGTCCCAATTTGAAATTTGGCCAGAGCACACTGTAGATGGTTCTCATTTAATCCTTTTCAAAAATTTTCTCTTTTTAATTTTTTTTTTCATCCCAGCCATATAGCCATATTTAAAAAATAAGTCAGGATGCCAAAAGCCACTTTCTAAGATGAGTGCAGTCCATCACATCTCCTGGGAATACCAGTCATGGAAGGGGAGCCTGTCCTCCCCCTCCAGACCCTGCATTAGAGTCATAGAATGGTTTGAAGGCACCTTAAAGATCTTTTGCTCCAACCCTCCTGCTGTGGGCAGGGACACCTTCCACTAGACCAGGTTATTCCAAGCCCCATCCAGCCTGGCCTTGAACATTTCCAGGAATGGGGCAGCCACAGCTTCTCTGAGCAACCTGTGCCAGTGTCTCCTACCCTCATAGTCAAGAATTTCGTCCTAATACCCCATTTCACCCCGCCCTCTGTCAGCTTGAAACCATTTCCCCTCGTCCTGTCACTGCAGGCCCTTGCTCAAAGTCCTTCTCCAGCACTCTTGAGTCCCTTGAGGCACAGGAAGGGGCTCGGATGGAAATACCGGTGTGAGAATCGTGGGATTATTAGGTTGGAAAATGCCTTTAAACTCATCGNGGCACAGGAAGGGGCTCAAACTCTCCCTGGAACCTTCTCTTCCCCAGGCTGAACCCCCAACTCTCAGCCTCTCCTCAGGGACTTGCTCCCTGCCTGGTGCTCCCTCCAAGCTGAGGAGCAGCTCTGGCTTTCTGAGCAACCCGCGCCTTGGCAGNAGTCCAACCATGAACCTAGCACTGCTGAGGCCACCGCTCAGCCATGTCCCCAGGTGCCACATCTGCACATCTTTCAAGTCCCCAGGTGCCACATCTGTACATCTTTCAGGTCCCTCCAGGGATGGTGGCTCCACCTCTTCCCTGGGCTGGCTGTTTCTTCTGCTTTTGGGGAAGGCACTTTCCTCACATCCCTCTGAACATCCCCCAGTGTCACTCGGAGCCGNTTTTTTTTTTTTTTTCCTGGCGCCTGTATCCAGCAATGCACGCACAGGAGGTTTCGGGGTGCCTGAGGCTGCGCAAAGGGATGCGGGAACTTGAGGGGTGCGCGTCTGATCCGAGCATCCCGCGGGGAGGGGTCTGCCCGGGCCGGNCTCTCGTCCTGTCACTTGTTGCCTAGCAGAGGAGACCTCACCTTGCTGCAGCCTCTTTCAGGAGCAGTCAGGTCTCCCTTGGGCCTCCTTTCCCCCGGGCTGAGCCCCCCCTCAGCTCCCTCAGCTGCTCCTTCTCGGAGCTCGCTGAGACTGGAGGAGTGTTAGGCTGTCTCCGTAAAACCAAGCGCCTCCCGAGCGCCTTCCTGCCCTGGCACCCGCTGTTCCCTGTCTTCTCACATTTCCTCCATTGACAAAAACCCAAACAGCCCCACGGAGCTGGCTCTGAATCCCTGTGCCATGTTGAATCATGTGGGCATCAGCCACACTCTCCCTGACTCACAGATCCCAGCGTGCTGGGTGAGGGTCAGGATGAGAGCGGCAATAAACATCCTGGGAAGCAGAGCCTGCATCTCTTGGCATAGCCAGAGACTTTTTTATTTCCTTTTGGCTCTCAATCTTCTCTCAAGGAGCTGCTTTCTCATAAATATCCCATCCTGTAGCACCGTCTGAGCAGGAGAGAGGCTCCCAGCGGGGTCATCCTGCGCTCTGCTCTGCAGCAGCGGATGTGGAGTAGGGGAGAGTCCCAGGTTCAGGGGACAGCCTGGTGCCCCAGCAGAAGTGTCCAGGTAAGAGCAGCCCTGCTTTCGGGGAATGAAGGAGGAAGGCTGCCTTCCTCCCCCTCAGCCAGGCAGGGATGCAGGGGCAGTGCAGGGTGCAGCATGCTTGGGGGTACCACATAGAGCCCGGACATTCTAGCTGGGGGGGCTCTCCCTGCGGGCAGGGGTGGGAGAGGGCTGGGGGGAGCAGGGCAGGAGCTCTGCAAGGCTGAGGATCCGCTCCTGGCACACGGCCCAGCCTCGGGCTTAATTAACAGCGGCTAAGAGGGCTGGAAGGTGGGAAGAGCGGGGAAGAGCGGCGTCGCTGCTGGAGCTGCATCGGTGGTGGGGAGGAGGAGGAGGAGGTGAGGGGAGCTGCAAATAACAATTGATTTGTTCGGGGCAGTGCCTTGCCCCGGAGTGAATCAAAGGGACTGTAATTGGCTGGGAGCTGCTGTGGCCACCTCCTTGCCTGTTGTTAGCGGAATGAAAAGCCAGGGTCACTCTGGCTGGTGGCCTGGGAAATGTTTTGGGAGCAATCTGAGCACCTCTGCTCCGCTCTGGGCTGCAGGGTGGTAGTGGGGTAGCTGGGGACTGGTTGAAATCCCCCAGATATCCCACTTTGGTTATTAAGATCATTGGGAGGAGAGAACTAAGAAGGGATGCAGCAGCTGGGTGTCGTGGGGAGCTGGTGGGCTCTGGGTGCTTGGCTGAGGCTGGGGCAATGATCCCACAGCCCTTTTTGCAAACACTCCTCTGTCACCTTGCTGAGAAGGATCTGGTCCTTCCTCTCTCTCACCCAGCCAGTCCAAGGGCTCCTGGCAGTGCTCCCATGAGAGCCAGGGCCAAAAAACGAGCCCTGTGGCCCTTCAGCCACGCTCATGCCTGCGGAATGGGGAAGTCCCTGGTCAGGTGTTGCCAGGCTGCACGGTGGGAGAAGCCCTGACCCAAATGAGTTAATGATATGTGTGATTCAGACCTTGATTGTTTATTTTATTGTTTTAATGCCTCAGGCAGCCCTGGCTGACCCACAGCAGGTGTGAGGGACAGGGCAGCAGCCCCTGTGTTTGCAGAGCAGGTTGTTGGTGGGGTGGACGAGGGAAGAACGTGACAGGGACACTGGATGTTTTGGGTGGCCTGCCTGTGGGAAATGCAGGAATGTCACATGCCCTGGGGAGCTCTGTGGCCTCGGGGTTCAGCACGAGGGCTGGGGGACCCTGCAAGACCACAGCTCACAGGGTGTGTTGTGTGCTGTGCCTGTCCCTGCCTGGTGGGTACAGAGGGCTTGGGGACACCACTGGGGGTACCCTGTGTGTGCCAGGAGGGCAGGGTGGGTTCCCCAAAGATGGGGAGTGGGCAGGCAGCCCCCCCAGCGGGGCACAGCCCAGCCCAGGGGACCCTGGGCATCCCTGGGTGACCTTGGCACATGCGTGGCTGCAGCATCAGCAGTGTCCCCAGTCTCTGCCCTTAGTGGGATGCCTTGTGGGGGGAGCAGGGTCAGAGACACCCCCCACCCCCATGGAAGCCCCTGCAGGGACACATCCAGCCCGGGTTGTTCACAGCCATTTGGATGAGCCGCTGCTTCTTCCAGACAACATCGTGTGTCTAAAGGAAAATACCGAGGTGTGGAGGCTCATCTGTATGCGAGTGAGCAGGAGGGCACTCCCCGGGCACCCGCTGGCATCGGGCGGGGAGCCGGGAGCCTCCAGGTGTCCCGGGGATGGGGGGCGGAGGATGATGCATGTGCCCGGAGAGAGATGTTCGGTGCGGGCTGAGGTGGGGTGGGGGAGATGCAGGGAGGCGAGCCCCCCCTCGCTCCCCAATTTAGCCACTCACCTAAGAGCACCGGTGTGCCGGGAAGCCCTCTGCAGCCAGGGCGGGGGTGTGTGTGCGCTTCTGGCCGGGTGGGGGCTCCCCCATTGCCTTTGTTCCCTTCAGACCCACCCCTCGCCTCTGATTTTCCTTTGCGGCAGCTCCCGTGCTTGCCAAAAGAACGCGCTGGATGGAGCGAGGCAGCGAGCCGGGCGTGCTGCGCGTGTGTGCGCGCCCGTGCGCGCCTGTGTTGCCGCTGCCTTCATTAAAGCCAGCCGTGCCCGGGCTGCAGAGGCGCGGCAGCCTTTAATTCCGTGGCCCGGCTCC
>VXBR01003934.1:38022-95485 GCA_013400215.1 Cisticola juncidis | reverse complement strand
TCCCCCCGCCGCCTCGGTGCTGCTGCTTTGGCTCACCTGTGTGTTTTCTTCCAGGATGGCTCGCTTTGGGGAGGCAGTGGCCGGCAGGCTGGGCTCCGGAGATGGGGGCTCCGACCAGAACCGGAGCCGGCAAGGAGCTCCTGCCCCTGCGGGAGGGAGCCCGGGAGCCTTCAAGCAAACCAAAGCGCAGAGAGCCCGGACTATGGCTCTGTACAACCCCATCCCCGTCCGGCAGAACTGCTTCACCGTCAACAGATCGCTCTTCCTCTTTGGGGAAGAGAACATAGTCAGGAAATACGCCAAGAAGCTCATCGACTGGCCATATCCTTTCCGCAGCCCCTGCGAGCCCCCGCTGCCCGGATTTGCCTCGGTGGCCGCCCAGGACACGTGCGAGTGGCACTGGCGGGCAGGTAAGGCGTGCGAGAGGGGTGCCCCGGCCCCTGGGGAGGCTCTCCTCGCCCTGTTGCTGCTCCCCCTTCTCTCCCCCTTCTCGCTCCTTGCCTGCTCCTGACAGGAGCTGAGCCCTTCCTCCCCCCCGGGAGTCCCCCAGCCCCTCCTGAGGCTTGGCTTTATTGGCCCCTCCGCGCTAACAGGGACGGGTGCTGCGATCCCTGCGTGCTTTGGGATGCTGTGTGCCTGGGGACGTGGGGGCAGTGGCCTTTTCTCGGTGCCTCGATGTCTTGTGGAGTTTTGTCTTCCCACCCCGCCCGGAGCCACCTGGGAGCCCGTGACTCTCCCGTCGCTGCTGGGTGGTGTCTCTGTCCCTCCTGTGTGTGCCCTCTTTGCTGCAGATTGCGCCTGGCAGGGGCACAGCCGCCCTCGCCCTGCGGCCCCCGGCCCCCCGTGGTGGCTCTGGGGACTGGCTGCCCCCTCCCTGCGGCACAGGGAAGGATGTTGGAAACCTCTGGCTGTGCCCCATGGCCCTTTTTGGGGAGGCTGGCATGGGGAGCCATGATTTTATCCCAGGGACCCTCTCCTCGGGCAGGGTGGAGGGTGCAGATCTCTCCCACTCTTCCCCTGTTCCTCCATCCTTTCATGCCTCCCCACGCACCTCTCTCTCCTCCCACCCTCCCTGTGGGTGCCCCTGGGTGCCTTGGCTGCTGCCCAGCACCACAGCTCTCAGCCCCACACCAGCCTGGCCTCGGTGCCTGCTGCCCCCGAGACTCCTCCTGGGCTTTGCCCCCGCAGAGGATCTGAGCCTCAGAACTTGAGCGTGGCCACGCTTTGGCTGTAGGAGCCTCCCCGTGCCACGTTCTGCAGCAGTGATTCCATGCAGCTCCTGCTGCTGCTGCTCTCCTTCCCTGCAACTTGTTGGTGGAGTTCCTGGCTCCTCTGGTGGGCACGGGAGAGCTTTCCCTGGTGCCAGGCAGGCAATGCCTCGGTTTGGTGCAACAGGTACCTCGGGGGAAAGCCTCTGGTGAGGCCCAGGGAGACAGGACAGGTCACCCGCCCTGCAGAGCGCCGTGGGGGAATTGTCCCTTTGCAGCTCTGGCACGTCGGGTCAAGCCTCTGCCGAGCAGGACCTGGTCCTGCCTGGGGAGCTGTGACATCTCCAGGCTCGAGGGGGTGACCTGGGTCTGCAGGGCTGGCTTGGAGGGCCCGAATTCCCCATGGCACCCCTGAACCTGCCCCTCCTGGCAGTGCCCTCGGGGTGGGTGGCTGTGGGAGCACTGGCGCGGTGGCGAGCTAGGGGACGTGGCAGCTCAGCACGGAGCCCCGCAGGGCCGCGGCCAGGCCGCCTTTCCAGAATATGCCAAATTGTTCGTGTGCTTTTCCAGTGCGGTGTGGGAGGGCTCTCGCCCCTCTGGCTTTTGCTGGGAGCCAGAAGGAGCCGGGGTGCTGCCACTGGCCCGGCACTCGCGGCGTGGGCTGGGGTCCCGTGCCGGCGTGATGTCTCTTCTCCAGGCAGCCGCTGTCTCCTAGAGACTGGAGCTCCACCACCACGCGAGCACAACTCCCCAGCATTATTCTCCCCTGGAATTTGCAATGCATGAGGGAGATGGGCTCATTTTGTATTTTTTTTTTCCAGAAGTAAGTGACATATTCCCATGTGAGTGCTGGGAACAGGCGTGCTCCAGGTGCGGGAGCTCAGCGTTCCTGCCTGTCCCCCGCCCGGCTGCCATCTCTTGCCGAGAAAAACGCATCCACCCTGGATGTTTCTCTGCACCACTGGAGTTTTGAGGGCTTGGGAATGGGCAAGGCCTTTTGGTGATGAGTTTGGTTAGGCTGGCCGGGCCAGTTGTTCCCATCCTTGTAGTTGCAGCCTGGCACAGGTGGTGCCTTTTGGTAGGGCCAGGAAAACCATGTGAGCACCTCACCTGCCTGGCCTGGAGCCCATGGCATCACTCCTGGGCGAGGGGATTTTGGGGAGGACAGCCTTGGATCTTGGCCGTGGCCAGTAGGAGCTGCTGGCCTTGGGAGGGCGATGGGCAGCCCTGGTGCAGTGGGTCAGGGTGGGCACAGCACCCAGGAAAGCCAAAGGGGCTGGAGAGGAGTGCAGGGTGGAGTGGAGGCTCTTCTTCATCCAGCTCTGGTTGACTAGGTAATAGGGCTAAAAATATCTGGTGATTCAGGCCTGGATATCTGCTGGGTAACTGTGTAATTATAACCAGCAGCCTCTGCAGTTTGGCTTCCCAGTGTAAATAGGGATGATGCATGGAGGAGAAGGAGGAGAAATACGAGCAACTGGGATTGGGATGCAGCTCCATGGGAGGCCAGCCTTTGCCCAGCTCCTCGCTGGAAAGCCCAGAGCGTTGCCTACACTGGAGCTGCTCTTTTAAAACTGGTCCTGCCCAAACCGTGGGGCAGCTGCTGTTTTGGCTGTAGCAACATCTCCTTCTCTTCTCCTTGGGAAACACAGCCTTGTCCTCGTGCCTGTCCTTCTGCTGCTGATGGCCAGGCCTTTCACCCTGATTTCATTTGTTTGGCTGCCTGGAAGGCTCCAATTCAGTTAGTACACGAGATGGGCTGCAGCTCATCTATATCTGCTCCGTTCCTCATCCGCTTAATCACATTTGACCTGGATAAGATCCCTCTCCCGCCCCAGGAAGGCCAGATGACATTGTGTGGCTCTGGTTGTGTCCCCAAGGACAGCAGCTGGCTGCAGGCTGCCCCCTGCACCTACCCCCAGTGTGGCAGGGAAAGAGGATGTCCATCGGGACCTTGCTGTTCCCTGTGGTGAGGGATTTCACCTATCTCAGCCCCTTTGAGGACCAGATCTGGTCTTGGGCTGGCCTAGAGCAGCTGGAGCGCCCTCAGAGCCCCAGGGCACATCCCCATCCCAGCATTCAGGGGGATTTTGCTCCATGGAAAGCACACCCGTGAGTGTCTGAACTGTTTTCCTCAGCATGGCTCTCACTGTGACCCAGTGCTGCGTGGGCAGTGCCTCTTGGGGACCCTGGTGATGTCACTCCCCACCTGGCCAAGCATCTCCTGCACCTTGGCCTTCCCCCAGCCAAGATTCCGGCAGGTCTCGCCTTCCCAAGGGAAGAGCCTGTGCCATGTTGTGCCATCCTTGGGCAGCTCCATCCTTGCACTCCCCAGGAACATTTTCCCCTTCTTTTCCCCCCCTCCCCGTTCCCAGCCTGTTTTCTGTGCCCTCCATTCATCAGATTTTAGAAGGTTTTTTTTGGGAGGGGCGAGTAGGTGTAATGGCAGGTCCATCTCTTTGACAGCCGGGGAGAGCGAGGCTGCCTGTCAGATGGTGAATTTAAACAGAGGCAGCTGTTGTCATGGTGATGCCAAGTTGCATCCTGTTGCTGTGGCAACCAAAGTTAAAAAACTGATGTTAAGGCAGGAAAATCACATGATGTGGTCCTTTTTTGTTTAAAAAAAAAAAAAAAAAGGGAGGAGGAGAGGAGAGAGATTCGATTTCCAGGGTGAGGTGGGGGAGAAGGAGACGCTTCTCCATGGAGCTGTTTGCACGTGGCAGGCAGGCATCCCACATCCCACATCCTGCATCCCTACGGGAGCGGCAGCAGTGTGGGCAGCTCTGCCCCCTTGGACTCCAGGCTGCCACTGCCTTCGGTTTAACCCCTGCTGGAAACCAAAGCTCTGCATTCTGCAGCCGCAGGGGCAGCTGTGACTGCACAGAGGGAGAATGGCCCCCGTGTCCGTGCAGTGGGGCTGGGGCAGGCTGGGTAGGACACAGGCACAGCCCAAGCCCGTGTTCACTCTCCTCCGTGCAGCAGGCATGCAGCAGCTGGCTCGTGTCCAAAGTGGGAGGATTTGGGGGCTGGACGTGGCTTTCTGTCACCCCCATCCCAGCATGGATGAGCTGGGAGCACTGGGGGCAGGACACAGGGACAGAGACAGCCAGGAGGGGCCACAGCTCTGGAGAGTCTCAGCAGCAGAGGGAAATCCCTGGTGTCCTCAGGGACAAGGCAGGAAGGCACTGTGGGCATGGGGAATCCCAGAGTTGAATTAGGGCCACTCACAAGCTTTGCTCTACTTGGCACTTCTGTTTTTTTCTTGGAAACCAAAAACCTCACTTGCCCAGAGAGGTTGTGGACTCCCTGGAATTGTTCAGGGTCTGGTGTGATGGGGCTCTGAGCAAGCTGGGATAGTGGAAGGTGACCCTGCCCTTGGCAGGGGATTGGAACCAGGTGACCTTTAATGTCCCTTCCAACCCAAACCATTCCATGATTCTGTGAAAACAGCCTTGGAGAGAAGGTTGCTCTCTTTCCTGCTGGGCTGTGGAGCTGGGAGGAGGAGGATTGGGGCATCCTAAGGGCAGATGCTGAAGATGTGGATCTTTTGTGCTGTCATGCCACGTCTGTGTGGACAGGCAGCAGTGCTGCAGTGGGGACCAGCAAGAGGAAGTCCACAGGTGTAGAAGCTGAGGCTTTTTCTCCTTGAAATCTGAGGAGCAGGGAAAGCCCCTCAGAGCAGCAGGTCCTCAGGAAGGTGTGGGGAGAGGTGGGAAATATAGACAGGACTTTGGAGGAGATGTTGGAATGTGGGTGATGCAGGCATGGACAGGGGTTAAGTTGCTCCTGCTCTTTTGGTGGCACTGAAAGGTAGAATTCCCCAAGGTCTGTGTGACCTTCCTCCTCTGGCTCTCTGCTCCTTCCCCACCTGCCTGCCCAGGAGTGAAGGGAAGGGACTGGGAAGGGATGGAGGGGAGCTCTCCACAGCTCCTGTCCTTGCCTGCCCATCTGGGCAGGGATTGTTCTGTACCCAGCCTCCTGCGGATGTCCTGGCAGCACCATAAACCCCTCTCAGGGACTGGAGCTAGTTTGGGCCTCTGGCTGGGGAGGAAGGTGAAGAGAGAGGAAGGTCACAGCTGGAAGATCTGCCGTTGGCATCTTCCTGAGAGACCCTCCAAGGAGCTCCAGGCTTAGCCCTCAGAGCCTGCCCCAGTGCCCTGGGGATGTCCCCGTGGCCTGGGGTCGCTGTCCCCGCCTCGAAGGCACAGGCAGGGAGGGTGGAGCTGCAGGTGTGGCGTGCACAGGGCTCGGCCGAGTTGCTAAGGAAACAAGTCAACGGTGCAGGGGAGAGAGCATTGGGTAAAGGAGATAAATCAATAAGAAAACCTATTTTTATCGGCTCCCTAATGATCCTCCAGGAGAAGCCAGACGGAAGAGGAGGAGGAGGAGAAGGCTGGAGAGAGATGGGCTCTCATTACTGGGCCTGGAGGGAGGCGAGGGCTCTGCATTTTGGGTGGCTGAGAGGTTGTGTAATTATCCAGCTGATGTGGAGAAGACAAAGCACCGACAGAGCATTGTCCGGTGGGCTCCAGCCCCGACTGGGAGGATGCTCACTTGGCAGAAGTAAAGAGTGGGGATAAAACATCCCTCAGTTCAGCCAGAGGTTCCTGCTGTCCCTTGGGAGGTTCTTTTCCTCTTGGTCCCTCAAAACCTGGCACAGCTGGAGCTATGGGGGCCGGTTTGCCTGGGGCTGATGTCTCACCCAGCTCTGGATGTGATGACCCAGGCTCAGCTCCTCGAGAAACTGGGCCAGTGGGGTTTGGGGAATCACTTTTGGCCGTGGCCTTGTGCTTAGGTCACTGCTTTGGGATTGCCCTTTTAGGCTCAGCCTGGTGGGATGGGGCTCTGAGCCCCTGGCCTGGAGGAGGCATCCCTGTCCATGACAGGTTGGAACAAGATGGTCCTTAAGGCCCCTTCCCACTCAAACCATTCCTCGACTCGATGGGATCTGCTCACCCACGTGCTGGAGGTGGAGCAGGCACGTGGTCCTGTGCAGGGGTGGGACAGATGTGCACTGTCCTGGTGCCTTGAACCAGATGTTGGGGCCAGGTGCCCCCCAGGCACTTCTGAGCAGGGCTCCCACGCTGCTGCAGTTGGGTTTTTCCCCACCTGGGTGCCTCTCCCACGGGAACAGGGGCTGTGGCAGGGAGCAGCGCTGGCCGCTGGGCAGACAGACGGACAGACGGACTCCCCACGCCGTTCCCACACTCACATCTAGGCCAATGTGCCTGGTGCCTGGGGAGCTGCTGCCCCGCCCCATTAACACGCAGTTTGTCTCTGAGGCCGGTGCTAATTGCTCGCAGACTCTCAGGAAAATGACATCAAAGGTCCCGGAGAGGCTGCTGGGGCCGAGCGCGGCGGCCGGAGCCAGCGGCCACGGGTGGGCAGCAGGGAGGGGATGTGGGCTGTGCAGGAGCCAGGCAGTGAAATATTCACTTGTGTTGAGCCTCAGAGGAAAACTTTTGGAGTCCGGCCCCGCTCCCCGAGCGCAGGGAGCTGCTCCTGCTCTGTGCCTGGCTGGCAGCGAGGGCTGAGCCGGCAGCAGGGAGCCCTGCAGCCTCTCTCGTTGGGTTTGTCTCTAACTCAGCAACCATTAATTTCACTGAGTGGCCTTTTAAATGCCTCGGATGTATCTTTGCTGGCTCTTCCTCCTAGCAGGTTAAACACACCCCAGCTCCCACAGGCTCTCCTTGGCTGTCTCTCCTGGCCATCTCTGGGGACCTGTTCTATGCCCATCCCTGCTCCTCCCCTTCCAGCATGCCCAGCATCACTGCTGCCAGGGTTACTTCACACCTTCCCATTTCCCTGGGACACTGGATGTCTTCTCTTGCCTCCAGGGCCACTGGAGGAAAGCATTTCACTGCAGTTAGTGGCCAAAGGACGAGGTCGGAAAAGACAAAATCACCCCTTTTCCCAGGGCTGATGGGATGGGAGTTGGACACGTCCTTGCCCGAAACACGTCAGCCTGAGGGTGTTGGGGCTGGAGAATCTGTTGTGGTGGGGAAGGGCTTAGCCAGCTTGGGGTGGTGGGAGTGTGGATGATTCCTTCATGGGCAAATCCATCCCAGGTGGGATCACATCTGCTTTTCCACAGACACAAGCTTTGGGAAGGTGGCAGTCCTCTGCCTGGGTGGCTGCTGGTGACAGCGGTGACAATAATAGAGTTGTTTTGGCACGGAGGGAGTGGAATCAGGGGTGTGCTGCCTGCTGCTGTATTGCTCCACATTTAGTTATTGAGGGCAACAGGGCTTTTATTGTGAAGAATTGGGAAAGATGGATGGGAAGTTGGAAAGATATGGCCATCCTGTCATTTGGAAGTGCTTTGTTTTCAGAGCTCGGCAGTGGGCCAGGCAGGAGAGAGCTCTGTGTCCTGCCTGGATCCCAGGAATCAAAAGCCAGGAGCAAGCTCAGTTTGGGGTGCTTTCCTGGGCATCAGCCTGCCCCTCCTTTCCTCAGCTCCTCAGACACCAGCATCTGCTGCCACTTGTCCTGGCTCAGGGTGGCTCCTGGAGAAGGGCTGTGTAAGACCTAGACATAGATGTGGGATTTAGGATTGCTCATAAGGGTTCAAGCAGATCCTGTAGACAAGGTGCTGCTGCCCCTTGGGGTCCTGCTGGGGTGTGGCTGGGGTAGCTCACAGGGAGTGAACTTGCCTGAACTGAAGCTCAGACCCAGGTGCCATCAGAGCCTCGAGCTGTGAATGCTCAGCCAAGTGCTCTGCAGCTGCCAGGGCCACCTGGGCTCATCCTGCTGCCCACAGGGTGCTTGGCAGGGGCACAGGGTGGACTGGTGCAGGTCAGATCCCCAGTACTTGCAGGGGATGCTCCATCCTCCTCAGGCTGTGCAGGTGCTTCCTCCCACAGGGATGTTTTAGGACAAGGGCTGCCGAAACCTTGTGACACCTCCCCTTTCCGAGGCCCATGTCTCTGCTGATTTGTGATGGAAAAGAGAGGGAAAGCAGGGACATGTCAGCCCTGGCCAGCAGGGAGAGCCTCCCTGCTACTGCCAAGGACCATGCCAAGCCTTCCTGCAGGCAAAGCCCAGTCTGGTTGTCCTGTTTCAGACCTTGTGTCCACCTCCTGGGCTCCTTGCACAAGTAGCATCCCTCTCCCACAGGAGTTTTCCTCCCAACAAAGACCTCTGGGTGCTGTCCTGTGAGCTCGGGGAGGAGGTGATGAGTCCCAGCAGGTCTTCAGGGAGGAAGGTCTTGGGAGGCTCTCACCTCTCCCATTTCCAAACAACACTGAGGTGGGCTTCACCCTCCTGCCTGCCAGCAGCGTGTGGATGTTCCCGTGGGGAAAACAGCAGCAGGGCCTGAGCAGGGGGAATGAGGGGTGGGCTGGAGGGTTGGGGGTGCCACCCACCTCTTCTCTGCTCCTTAACTCCCCTCCACTCCCTTTGAGTACATGATCCTGGCGACCATCATTGCCAACTGCATCGTGCTGGCCCTGGAGCAGCACCTCCCCGAGGATGACAAGACGCCCATGTCACGGAGATTGGTGAGTACCCCGTGTCCTCCCCTCTCTGCCCTGCGCTGCTGGGCTGGGGGCTCAGCCAAGGGCAGCCACACAATCCTACCAGGCAATCTCTTGTGATTTTGGGGTGGCCACACAGGAGGTGTCCTCTGGGACTAGTTCCTCCAGCCTTTCTGGGGCTGCTGTGGTGTATTCCTTCTCTATGGAAAGAGTTCAGGAAGGTTTAAGCCACTTAAAAAGGGTAGGGAGGGACTGGGCAATCTGAGTGTGTCATAGCCACCCTCTTTTTATTTCTGCCTGAGGAAGGGCTGGGAAAGCTCCCAAAGGAGATAATGGGTCTGGGGGAGGTGTGATGGGACATGAGTTGGGTCAGTGTGAAATGCCTGCTGCTGTGTTTGCTCAGTCTCCCCCTCTCACTGGGTCACTGATTTCCCTCTGGCAGGAGAAGACAGAGCCCTACTTCATTGGGATTTTCTGCTTCGAGGCTGGGATTAAGATCGTGGCCCTGGGGTTTGTTTTCCACAAGGGCTCGTACCTGCGCAACGGCTGGAACGTCATGGACTTCATCGTGGTCCTCAGCGGGTGAGTCGGGGGCTGTGGGGACACTGAAGGGCTTGGCTGGCCTGGGAGCTCCAGGACAGGGGAGAGCCCCTGGTGTGCTGCTGTCAGTGCTGCTCTGCTGTCTTGGGGAGGGAGGGGAGGAGGGTCCCTTGCTGGAGGTGCTGTGTTTGCTTTGCTGGGGACACTGAGGGTGGGATGAGGTTCCCTCTGTGGGCAGTAGTGCTGGCTCTGAGGCCACCATGTCCTTTCCTCACCTGGTGGCCTGTCACCCACCTGAATACAAGGCAAAGTGAGGACAAGGTGGTGGCATAATCATCTGGATGTGATCTGGGAGAAGTTCTGTTCAAACCCTACATGGAGAGGGGGAAGATCTCTTCTCCTCTTGCCTTCCCAAGCACTTTCCGGGCTTGCCCTGGTGCTGGAGGTCTGGGAATGAGGTCTGGGTAGGGTGACATTCCCAGGTGACGCTGCTCATCGTCCCAGCATGCAGCAGTGGTGCTGGGGGTGGCAGCACACAGAGCTTCAGGGGTGCTGCTTGTGTCACTGGTGGTGTCACCTGCCAGGGACGTGGCCCAGATTTGAGTCCTGCTTGCAGTGTGCTGGGCTGTCCTGGTGACACAGAAACGAGCTGGGGCATTTGGGCTTGTGTTAGCCAGCCCTGGCAGTCAGCTTGGGCCAAAGGCCCTGCCGGGGTGACCCCCTGGGCCCCTCCTGTGTGGGGCAGGTGGTGCCTGCACTGTGCCCATTTCTTTCTGCCTGCTGATGGAAACGTCACGCTCAGAGGAGCTGGTTTGATGTGTGCAGATGGTGCCTGTGGGTCTGAGTGCTCCCTGAGCCTTGCTGGGTGCAGAGCAGCTGCAGGGCTGCCTGGGAAACTGAGGCACGGGAGGCAGGCAGGATGCCTGGGGGTCTCTGCAGAGCTTCCTGCTGCACAGTGCTGACTCTGGGCTTGCAGGGCGGTGGCACCACACGGGATGTGACACTGTTGGGTGTTTGGAGGAGGAAGGGGAATGCTGAGCCTGCGTCTGCTGGGGTGGGGTGGAGGGTGCTGTTTGTTCACAGTGGAGAGGTGCACGAGAGGAGTCTTGAGGAGAGCATGGCTGGGGACATTTTGACTTCCTTGGTCCAGTGGGGACCTTGGTGGCCTTGCCGGGGGTGGGGCCATGTCACCTGGGCATGGGGGATGTGCTGGGCGTGGGTGATGCTTCTGATGGGCAGAGAACAGGCGGCCTGTGGGAGGTGCAGCCCTCGCTCGGAGGCTGCTGCTCTCCCACGTCTGCAGGGTGACTCGAGGGGAGGGTTCTGTGCCTCCTGGGCTGGGCAGGGGGGCTCACATCCCTGGGGAAGGGTGCTCACACCTCTGGGACTGCACGGGTCACACGCTGCCTGCAACAAGAGGGGCTCTGGGCCTCACCGGGCAGAGCGTGCGGGGAGCCGGGCAGTGCCCATCACCCGTGTCCCGACCTGGGCATCCTGTGGGACACGGGCCAAGGGGCAGCACGGGGCTGGCAGGAGGGGCTGTGTCTCAGCAGGGCGCTCTCGCTGCCCTCCCCGCGGCTCTGGGCGGGCTGTAGGGAGCCGGTGCTGAGTCAGCGCCGGGCGATTACTCACTCGCAGGAGCCTCGCCAGCTCCTCTCGCTGCCGGGCTGGCCCGGGTCCCCTGCCAGGGAATCGATGGCCCGTGGAAGGCTGTGCTGGCCGCCCTTACAGGAGGTCCCTACGTTCCCCAGCACTGCAGGTCACGGGGCGCAGCCCTGCAGCGCCTGCTTCTCCACCACTGCCCCCCTGGCATCCCGGTGTTTGCTCCAGCAGAGGGGAGCCTGCTCAAGGAATGCCCCTTCACCCGCTGGCGTGGCCTCAGCGACCTCCTGGGGCAAACCTGTCCTGTGGTGGGTGGAGGAGGCAACCCGTGGGTTTTCATCCTGCAGTGGTTTTGGGGTCACTGGGATCAGCTGCAGCAGGTCATGGGCTCCCCTGCACTGCTCAGCTCTTCCTTTCGCCCTGCGGTGCTGCCGGAGCTGCTGCTTCCCATGCGGGAAACTCTGGCCCCTTTAATCTGCTGAATTATTGGCAAATTCCTGCAGCAAAATAATCCTTGGCTGGCAAATGACTTGCAAACAGCTTGTGGGAGAAGGTTTGCACTTGGCGGCTGGTTCTGTGCCGGTTGCGTAAGGCGGGCGGAGCCGGGGCTCCGGGATCGCCGTGCGGGCTCAGACTTTGTGCCTGAGGGATGGAAAGGTGTCTTGAGGGGGTTGTGTGAGATGTGAGGCTCTGGTTGTGGCCTATCGAAGGGCTGTGGCTGCAGTGCAGGGCAGTGCTTGCCTCGGGTGCGCTGAGTGGGTTTGGATGCTGGTGCATCCCACGAGGGGCCAGAGAGCGTGATCCATGTGAGCAGGAGCATCCCAGGATCCATTTCCTGAAGGACCCAGAGGGAGCCAGCCTCACACCCCCTGGCCCTCGTCCCTCCAGTTGTGACACAGGGTGTCACTGCTCCTTTCTGGACTTGATTCTTGCCGTGTGTCTGGTGGGAGAGGTCCTTAGTGCAGGTGGCTCCGTGGTCGCAGACACCACGCCGGGATTTCTGTGAGCAGAGGGATTTTCTTCACCCTCTCCTTGCTGTAAATGAGCATAAGGAGGGATTTCTTCCATGGGCAGCCTCTTGGGACCTTGTGCAGGAGTGGATGGCACTGACTAGGGTTCAACTGGTGTTTGCTTCTTCTGTCAATAAATCAATTTTTTTTTTCACCTCAGTGGAAATCAACACCCACCTAAAACTCCCTGATGCTAAAGCTTCCACTGGGGAACTAATAGTCACATTTGTAAACCTGCTCTGTTTGTAACCTGTGGTTTCCAAATCATCATTGCTACCTGAAAAAACAGCCTGTTCTCCCTCAGCTAAAAATAATTTTATATGAAAGTGTGCATTAAATAACTTTGCTCGTTCTGAGGCAGAACCAGCGAGGGGAACATCTGTGTTTCCCCTGGGGTTTGGGGATGCTCACCTTGTCTCTGCATGAACCAGAGGCAGATGGGTGCTGAAGCTGGGCTTGGGACCTGCTTGATGCAGTGTGACCTGGACCAAAAAAAGGGGAAAATGGCTCAGAAATGGTCAGAAAGGGCAGGGGAGGGTTGGTGACCTCCTAATCAGTGCTTCTGAGAAAGTGAGGCTGAAAGAGCTTCAGCCACCAGCAATGGGAGCATGAGCTCCCTGCTTCCTGGGTGCCTTAGGATGGAGAACAAGGACCCTACAACTGCCTGCTTTGTCCTACACCCTACTTGATGGCATAGGAAGGGTTAAACTCTCTCTGCAAATATCCAGGTGGGTGTGTGCTTCACACACCGAGCATCATCAAAGCACCCTTGGCTTTTTTTTTATAGCAGTAATACAATAACACGTGAGAGGTGAAGGGGTGGGGGAGCGCTGCTCACAATGGGGAAAAAGATCCAAACGGGAATCAAAAAGGCCCTTGTGAAGTTGTTCTGCTCAGGAGCTGGGGAAGCAGCCACTGTAAAAGCTGGATCAGTACACTGGGGTCACTAAAAGGAAGCGCTGTGGCAGGGTTTTGGGAGGGTTTAGTAACAGCCTCTACACCTGGGTGCCTTTTGTGAAGCCCTTGGGCACGGTGGTTTTCATTAAAGGGTTTTGTGGGGTGGAGCGTGGCCAAGGGAAAGCAGGAGTGAAGGATTGCTGGCACTGCCTGCCATGCACTGGGAAAACTCAGAGCCAGCCAGAGGGACACCAGCCTGTGCTGGAGCAGGAGAGCCTGGCTCTCAAGGGCTGTCCCCAAGTCCATCACCCTCTCCCTGCAAAGCCAAGCAGCAGCTGGGCCTGGTCTCTGTCTCTGACCTCCCAGGGTAATCCTGAGCACGCTTGTGCCCTGATTTCCTGCTGTGGCTGGTGGGAAGCAGGAGGGAATCATTCCAAGGAAGGTGTTCCCCGCTGTGCTGCAGGGTTGCAAGGTGAGCACAGGGATGAGGAGGCCAGGTTGGCTTTCATGCTCCTTTTGATGCTGCCTGGATTTTGAGATGATTGTCCTGGAAAGTTCCCTTTTCACGGTGCCCCCTGAGCTCCCCTATGGGAGAGGCAGGCATGTTTGCCCTCAGGAATTTAATGCACCTCACACAACCCCAGTTTGGGTGCTCTTTTCAATCCTAGAGTTCCCCAGCTGGGAGGGGATCCTTGAACAGCAGCTGCATGTGAGAAATCTGAGAGCACTGAGGTGCTGCATGCCCTGGTGGTTCGGGGTGCTGGCCCCACAGGTGTCTGGCAGGTGTGAGAGCACACACCAGCACCCTGGGCTGGGAACAGGCTCTTCCCACAGCCCCACCCCTGCATTCCCCAACCCGGGGAGTGCAGATCACGGCCAGCCTGGGGGAATGGGCAAGAGATTTGGAGAACAAGTGCAGGACCAGAGCACAAGCACAGCATCCTGATGTGGTTATCCTGCTGGAGCTTGAGCCACTGCAAGGAGTGCTGTGCTACAGGGATAAACCAGCAAAGAGACAACCCCAGGTCCACAAGCCCAGCAAGACTTTTTTCCCTCCTCTCTCCTTCTTTCAGGAATGCTGGAAGTATCCAACCTGATGCCTGTCCCCTCTCCCACCCCTTTCTTTCCCAGCTCTTTCCTTTCAGGACAGTTAGTGAAGTGTTTGGTCTTTCCTTTGGATGAATAATTAATCTCCCAGCTGGGGGAATGATTCATGTGCCATATGCCAGGGCCCTGGGACGTGCCCGGCACCTCCAGGCACCGCAAAGGGCAGCACCGCTCCCCTGGCTGGGCCAGGGGACAGGGGGGTGATGTGGGAAGAGGCTTCCTTGAAGGAGTTTCTCTGTGACTGTAGGGTCAGAGACAAAATATCTCTATAAGCAAAGTTGCAGGGGTAGCAGGTGGTTTATTGTGAGGGCCTTGCTTGTAGCTGCTATGCACAGCTAAAGCAGGCCAGGAGAGCAGAGAACAGAGCAGAGAACAGAGCAAAAAGCCGCCGAGGTTCTGAACATTCTACATTAAATATCTTTCCAGGCTGAATAGTCTGTGTTAGACCAGCTAGTACACTGTCTCATCACCACCAATACCAGGAGGGTATTGTTTAATCAAGGGAGCTGCCCTCAGCTTAGTACATCGTTGTTCACAAGCTGATGGCTCTGTACCCCACACCCTAAATCTCAAAGCTTGCTTTCATTTCTATCCCGCTTGCTGAACCCACACTCCTAGGATCTAAACGACCACATTTGCAAGGTCTTTCTTCTTCATCTTGCGTTCTGATGAAAAATACTAGAAACTGCCTTACTCATAACACTTGCCGTTGCTGGAGATGGGGTTGGAGATGCTGGGCAGGCAGAGCCGTGGCTGTGGCTCTGGGGGAGGCAGGCTCCCGCCTCCCAGCGGCGCAGGATCCGGCCCGCGTGCCGCTCACGCGGTTCCCGGCCCCTTCCTTCCCTCTTCCCGCCGGTTGGCTTCCCTGAGCCGCAGAGTGAGTCAGTCCCACCCACGGGGCTGCTGGTCCCTGGGGCACTGCCTCCCCTGCCAGGCACCCCAGGGGCTCCTGCTGCGCCCCGGGACCCTTGCAGAGCTCCTGGTCCAGGGGATGCCCTTCCCCTCCCCTAAAGGGGTAAAGCCTTGGGCTTCTTGGCACTGTCAGTACCTCGCTCTGGGAGCCTGGCCAGAGGGAAGGGCAGGGCATTGTTTCATCCTCGCTGAGGAGGTGGGGTCACACTGGGGGATGCTCTGGGGTCCCTCTGCCCTCCTTTGGTGTGAGTTCAGATAGGCCCTGCCATGGTCTCCCTTGCCTGTTCTCCTGTGGGGCCAGCACTCCTGCTCTCAGTGGCTTTAGGTGTCCACCGGGTCCTGGGTGTGCAAATGCACTTTTGTCAGCATCACCTCACCCTGCCAAGTCCTGTATCTGCTGAGGGGCAGTGTGGGGATGGAGGCAGGAGGGAGACGTGGGGTTTGGCCAACCCCAGGGCTCAGAACAGGGATGCTCCCTCATGCCCCAAATCCTGGGGGCTTCTTCGGGAAGGGGTGGCCTTGGGGGATCATTTCACCCCCCAGATCAAAGGCTGGTGAAGGGGATTTTGTCCTTCAGCCTGATCACACTGCTCAGGGAGTCACTCGTGCCCATGCAGACCTCTCCGAGCTGCTGGGAGGGGCAGGAGCTTTGCAGCAGCTCAATCCACCTGGGTCACAGCCCCGAAACCTAGAAAGAGCAGGAGAAGGTGGTGCAGGCTTTGACGTTGCTCTGAACTGTGCCAAGGGCACGACTCGGCCCTGGTGTCCCTGTCCCTTGGTGTCCCCAAGGCTGTGCTCTGCTGTGGCATCCTCAGAGTGGGTGACCTGACCCCGCTGGTCCTGCCTCAAGCCAGGCTGGGACCCAAGAACCTTGAGAATGTCCTGCTGCACTCAGTGCTGCCTGCAGGGAGGGCAGGGATGAATTCACCCCATGGGTCACCCCCAGAACAGGGCAGAACGGGGTGAATTCATCAGGTACCTCACACTGTGTGAGCCGTTTGACCAGGGTATTAATTATGAAGTAGTCTCCCTCGTAGAGTCAGGTGGCAGTGCAAGCCTTCAGGGGCCTTTCCACTTAATTATAAATATTAATTTGCATGCCAGCCAGCACCCTGCCTGCCCCAGATTTTGGGCTGAGATTAGTCTGTCTCAGCCCATGTCTCTCTCCACCCAGCACAGCCTTTGCTGGGACAGTCTGCGTGAGTTTCAGCAGTGCTGCCCGAGGGAAATGCTTGAGAGGGGCTCAGTTGGGGGTCAGGGGGGTGAATTGAGGGTCAGCTTGATAATCTGGGGTTCAGCCTTTGCTTGGGGTCTTGGTGTGAAGCTCTGCAGTGTGGCCCTAGCTGTGTGTGCTGTCCCTTAGGCTGGGGGCTGCTGGTGGAATGGGATGGGATGGGATGGGATGGGAATGGGAGCCCAGCAATGGGAACACAGCCCCTGGCACAGGCACAGGGGGCACGATGGGTGCTGTAGAATGGGACAGTCCCCAAATTCAGGGTTGACTTTGCGTGGGCAGGGCAATCACACATCACTTGCACTGGTCCCAAAGAGCAGGGAGTCCTTTAAAATGGGATTATTCTTGGGGTTTTTTCCCCCTTCTTTTGACCCCTGGGGGAAGAGATCTAAAGGTGCAGGTCTTCAGCTGGAAGCAAGGGCGTGTGCTCTGCTCAGCTGCTGGCTGGGGCTGAGCCAGGCTGTGCCGAGCCCCAGAGCCCGCAGGTGTGGTGGCCCCAGCGGGAGCTCGCCCTCCTCCCCGGAGCCTCCAAATAAATAAAATAAAATAATCATCCTGGTTGCAAACACAAAGCTTTGGATTATTATTTTTTCCTCTCCTGAAAGAGTGTTTTTGTCTGCTGGTGATTGCTCACTATTCAATTATACTTAGGGGAATTAGCATATATTTCCCATCCTGCCTCCTCTCTCATTTGCATCCTTCCAAAAGCTCCTCTCTGCTCTTTTCTCCACCTGAAGTCTCTCTTCCCCCTTTCCTCTGAAGTAAAACTAACCCCTTTGCCTGGGTGACCTATAAAAACGCCTTCACTTTTTTTTTCCCCCCTTCTTTTTTTCCTCCAGTACATATGATGAAAAGCATGAGATCACTGGGATTTTTATAGCCTAAATCTGGCAGCTTTTTTCAAGTAACTTGGATGGTGAGATGTAATTTTAGTTTGGGTCCTTGCCTAAAAATAAAGAATAATTATTAGCACATCAGACGTGGATATTGTGAGTGATAGAAAAGGGTTTAAATTGTTTTACAGATACCAGAGCTGCTGCCCTGTGGCAGCACAAGGGTCTGTCACAGCCTGAGTCCCATCCCAGCAGCTGGGAGAAACCTTAATTCAGAAACTGGAAGTTCTGGCTGATATGGTTTAAAAAATATATATATTAATAAAGGGCATGATTAGAGGGTTAATGAACACTTGACAGGTGAGATGTGCTGAAGTCAGGAGCAGCAAGGTGTGTTTTTGAGGGTTTATAATCAGCAGTGGTGTGACGGTGCTGTCTGTGCCTACCAGCCCAGCCTGGTTATCCAGGAGAGGGGACGTGTGCGACTTCCAGGGCTTGGGAAGAGCAGCCAGCCTGGAAGCTCGGCTCGCTTTCCCCAGCTGCTTTGTTATGTCCGAGGTTGGTGCCGGGCTGCCCAGGCCGTGCCCGGAGGGTTTGCTGGGAGCAGCCCCGGTGCGGTGGCGGTGCCCGTGCCCTCCCCTGAGCCGTGCCCGCGGGAGGATGTGCAGGCACCCGTGTCACACCCGTGTCACAGCTTCTGTCACCGCCCGGGCCGCCGGGCTGAGCGCGGCCGCCTCGCTCCGGTGATCTGTCCGAGCCTCCTCCGCAGGGAGCTCGTGATGTCGCCTGTCCCCCAGCGAGGACAAGGAGCATGTCACCTTGCCACAGAGGAGTCCCATTCTTAGCAGCTAATTTGGAGCGCGGGGAAGGAGTGCCCTGAAATCGCCCGAGCCCTGCCTGGAGGCTCAGCGGCGGCTCCGAGCCCTTCACACGAATCTGGGTTAGCCGAGGACTCGGCAGCCGGGGCTGCTGCTCCTGCCCCGGGACGGGAGTGCGGGGAGGCTGCGGGGGCTCCACCTCCACCGCTCCAGGAGGGAGCTGCCCGTCCCGGTCCTGCTCTGCTGCCGGAGCCTTCCAGCCGGGCTGGCTTCACCGAGCCCTCGGGAGAGGGGCTGGAGCCTGCACCCTGCCCAGGAGCATCCCGGAGGAGCTCAGCGCTGGGGCTGCTGCTGCCCCTGGGGGAGGCTGTGGCACTCCAGGGGCTGGGACACGAGGAGTAAAAGCTGAAGGAGGGTCTTGGGGTTTCCAGCACGACTTTGGCACAGTGTGTCCCCTGTGCTGGCCTTTTGGGGAGCGCTGGGGGACCCTGCTCTCACTGCCAGGGTGTGTGGAAGGGCGGGAAGGGACAGGGCTCTCCTCCCTCCCTGGCGCTGCTGAGTGGCCGTGCTTTATCATACTTATTGATTTTGATCTTACAACCAATTTAACAGCACAGCTCTCCCCAGCCTCGGGGTGCTCCTGACTTAATTAAGTCCCTTTTCTGCTCTCCTGTCAGTCCCGTGGGCAGCAGGGGCTGGGCACAGGCTGGGACACGGGGACCGTGTAGAAAGAGCTCGGAGGAAAGGGAAAGTGCCAGCAGGGGTAAAAGATCCCTGTAATACCAGGGATAAGCAGTGTGATACACAGCCATGCATCCCAACTGCTGCTGGGCCCAGGCTGTGGCCCCTGTGCTGGGGCAGGGAGGAAGAGGAGACTGGGAAAAGGAGCTGAAACAACCCGGTTTGCAGATGTGAGAGCGTTTGTGCTGCCAGGGTATCCTAGGAAACCCAGCCGCCTTTCTGGAGGGACAGGTTGGTACCTGCTGTACCTCAGGGAGAGGGTGAGAGAAAGAGTGCTAATTGCTCAGCACGCCAGAGAGCTGCTCTGGCCTGTAATTAGATGAATTAGTGGAACAATGACCCAATTTCCCTCGCTTTTTGGATTGCTGCAAACAACCCTGAGTTTGCTGCCTCCCTCTGTCCCGTTCTCCTCCCCATCCCCTCCTCTCCCACCCCCTGCTGCTCTACTGCAACTTCGCTGCTCCTCATCCAGCACTTGGGGACCAAGCCTGGGTGGGAGAGGGTTCTGCCAGCATCCCTGGGGTGCAGCATCCCTGTTCCCAGAGCAGGTGCAGGGGCCCTGAGTGTTTCCACTGCTGGACTCAGTGTGCACCAGCTCCCTCCTGCCCCAATTTGTTTTCCAGAGATGGGCTTGAAAAAAAAAAAATCATCTTTGTGTTTCAAAAGAAAACCTCTGGAGTCCCTCCTGTGCCTGCCGGTTTGCTTTCCAAGGTCATCAAACTTTCATTACTATAGATTTTGGAATGTATGTGAGGTTCTCAGCTCCATCTCAGCAGTCTCAGAGGTGGGACTCTGAGGAAGCTCCGTGTGTGGGAAAAGCCAGGGCAGCTGATGGCTGGAGGTGCTGCCCCAGGAGGGGAGTGACTCACACCTCCGAGGTGCTCCCATTCCTCGTGCCCATCCCGTGCAGCCGGGATGAACGCCGTGCTGGGGGTGTTGAGACCCCAGATGGGATCCACGGGTGATGTGGGGCCACCCTGGGCTGTGGGGGGCACTGACGGGGGCCTGCTGGGGCTGGGGAGCCCCTGCCTGGCTTTGTCTGGTCATAGTGGCCCGTGAACTTGGGCATGAGCATCAAAGGAGGCTGGCTGACCTTTGGGGGGAGCTGAACCGCAGTGCCTGCCCAGGGGCCTGCTTTTCCTTGTGGCTTCCCCTGGCCTGGTGTGAGAACAGTGGCCAAGGGCTGTCCCTGGGATAACTCTGCCCTGTCCCTGTGTGCCCACAGCATCCTCGCCACGGCCGGGACACACTTCAACACCCACGTGGACCTGCGGACGCTGCGGGCCGTGCGCGTGCTCAGGCCGCTGAAGCTCGTCTCGGGCATTCCCAGTAAGTTGGATAATCCTGATCCTCCTCTCGGGGTGTGCACATCCCTCCCTTCCCTGGTGTCCCTGGGGCGAGAGGGGCCCTTGTGACACCGTATCCCACCTCTCCCCCCTGGTGGGAACTCGAAGGTGGCAGCTCTTGGTGTCCCTGGGTGGCACTGTCCCCTGCCCGGCCTGCTCTGTGCTTGGCAGAGCCCGCTGGCAGCTCCTCTTCCCTGCCCAGAAGGCTGTGGGTGGATCCTTTCAGGACTGGGGTTTATTCAGGGGTGGTTTCTTCGTTGTTTTTTTTCTTTTTGTTGCAAGATTTCATCTTTGGCACGGGGATAAATAAAGAAACTAGGCTGCTGCTGGCACCAGTCCTCCTGTCCCTCGTGCCCTGCGGGGACAGAGCTGCACAAGCCATGTCCCACCAAGTCCAGGCGGGGCACAGACAGGCAGGACATTGGAGTGGGGACCAGAAACAGCCTCTGCTGGAGTCTTGCTCTTAAGCTTGGCTTTCACTCCCCTGCAATGGTGCTTTCCTCCAGGATCCTCCTGCCCAGAGGGATCCTCCAGACTGAGCTGGCCTTTTGCGTCTCTCTGTTGACTGTCCATCCTCTCTGCTCCCTGTCTTCCTCCTGCCAGAGCTGGGATGGATGTGTCCCTGGAAGGGGGTTTGCAGTGCTGCTCTGAGCTGTGCCCCTTCTCTCCTCTCCCAGGCTTGCAGATTGTCCTGAAATCCATCATGAAGGCCATGGTGCCCCTCCTCCAGATCGGCCTGCTGCTCTTTTTTGCCATCCTCATGTTTGCCATCATCGGCCTGGAGTTCTACAGCGGCAAGCTGCACCGAGCCTGCTACACCAACAATTCAGGTGGGGACAGCTGGGGACAAGGGCGCCCTCTGCGCATCCCGGGGTGGAGGAGAGCTCCTGAGCTGTGCCTCACTCTGCCCCCCTCGGCCTGTGCTGTGTGCTGCAGGTGAGCTGGAGGAGCTGGACCCTCCCCACCCGTGCGGGGTGCAGGGTTGCCCCCCGGGCTATGAGTGCCGGGAGTGGATCGGTCCCAACGACGGGATCACGCAGTTCGACAACATCCTCTTCGCTGTGCTGACCGTCTTCCAGTGCATCACTATGGAAGGGTGGACCACAGTCCTGTACAATGTGAGTCCTGCTGCTCTGCGGCTCGGGGGTGGGCAGCTGGGGGCTGCTGCTGTGTGCTGGAAGCTCAGAACATCCAGAGTTTCCTTTGTGATGGGAATGGGGTCAATCCTTCCAGAAGATGGGCGTGTGCTCCATGCCTCCAGGCAAAGGGAGCTCCAAGGGTCTGGTCCTCATCAGAACCTCGTGGGCATGTCCTGCAGTGACCCTCCTGCTTGAGGGCTGTCCCTGGGGAGGCAGCCTTCCTTGCCTGCTCCTCCTGTGCTCCCCAGGGCAGCTCTGGGAGAGTGGATGTGTTTTCTGGGTGTTGCAGACCGGACAGAGGATGTCTGGTGGCCTGGGAAAGCCTCAGAGCTGGGCTCAGACCCCTTCTCTGGGGCAGGGGCAGCATCTCAGGGACAGCAGGGAGCTGGGATCTTTGTGCTGATGGAGCAGGGAGTTGGGCTGAGCTCTTGTGGTTTGCAGCTGCTGGGAGCTGCTGCTGCCCAAGCCCTTGGAGCTCCCAGAGAGCAACCTGAGGGCAAAGCTGGAAGAAAAGCTCCAGGCGATCCCAGAGTGCAGCATGGCCGTGGGCGCTCGGCCATATCAGCATGTTTGAGTTTGTGGGCTAGAAGCAACCGTGCCTGTTCTGTTCCCAGCCTAATTTCAGCATCAATTTTGGCGTCACTGCACCGGGAGTGTTTTTATACCCTGGTTCCCATAACGCCCGGAGATCTGTGAGTGGCATTGCTCTGCAGGAGGCAAACTGGATGGCATGTGGTGGGGAAACTGCTTCAGGAGGGCCTCTGTCACTGGGGAAAGGCTTTAAACCCCAGGCTGTCAGTGCTGGGGCCCCCTTCCTCGCTCAGTCTGTCACAGGGTCCCTCGGAGGTGCAGGATGGTGTGTGTGGACAGATGGATTGTGAAACCTAGACTGGAGTAAAAGGGGGGGCTCATTGCAAAGGCTTGACCTTTCCACGAGGATTTGGTTTTCCTCTTCCTAAAGGAGCTGGCAGTGTCAGGATCTTGCTGTGTCAGTGGGGGGATGAAGCAGGGTTCAACCACCTGAGTGTTCAGACTGAAAAACTGCAATTTTGTGTCTGTTTCTGGTGTGTCAGGGGGTTTAGAGACTTACCCACAGCACCTCTTGCCCAGGTATAATTGAGTATGTCAGGGAAGGTGGTTCTCCAGTGCCCTGGGCAGCTGCTCCCACTGTCACACGTAGCCTGTGCATGCCTGTGGCTGGTGCCACCTGCCCTGGGCCTTGCTCTGTTGTCAGTGCCCGTCTCCCTGCAGGACCTGCTTCCATCAGTGCTCCCTGTATCTTCCCCTTCCCAGCCTTTGGAGCCTGCAGCAAGCAGCAGCAGCACTGCCCGTGCTGGAGTCCTGCTGCTGGAGCAGGACAGGCAGTTTGTGGCCTGGTGGACCTCAGGGGTTTGTTTGAGTCAGTCTGGTCTCCTGCTGCTTGGGGTGTCCCTGTTGGGAAGGCTGGAGCTGATCCCTTCGGTGTCTGGGAGTTGCTGATTCATCACCTGGATCTGAAAACCCAGGAGCTGGGAGCTCTGAAAACTCTGCCTTCCCTGCAGAAACCCCTATTTACTATCTTACCTGTTAAACTGGGGGCTGTCTGAGACCCCTGTGGGGATCCAGATCACCTTCCCAGCACGGTTAGCAAGGCTGGGCAGACATGCTCTGCCACTGATGCCACTGCCAGGCTGTCACCATATTCCCAATGGCCAGGACCATAAACAAGGTGCCTGCCTTCCCTGTTCCTCTGCAAAGGACCAACTGTTCCTGAGCAGTTATGGAAAGGAGCAGGGACCTTCCCTGGCTTTTAACTGAATGAGTTTGTGGCCTTGGTATCATAAAATGCTGCTGATTCAGCTCCGGGGGTGGCCAGGGCTGGGCTGCACCTCCCCTTCTCCCCAGGGACTCTCAGGGGGCCTTGAGGTGCAAAGGTTGTGGGTGCTCAGTCCCTTTGCTACTCGGAGGCAGAAAAATGGATTTCTGTCCTTTTGTTTTAATAAAAAAATGAGGGATGCCATCCCTGGGGGATGCAGGAGGAGGGCTGGAAAAGCACAGGGGTTCTCTGCCATCACCTTCATCTCTTGGAGCAGCAAGGCAGAGCAGGCTCCTGCTGCTGACCAGCGTGGACCTTGCCCAGCCCATGACCCAGGTTTGGGGGTTCAGGGGAGGACTGGGCTTTCCCACCAGGATAAAGGGATGGGAGGCTGTGTCCTCGTGGATTAACCCTGCAGGGGAGAGGGAGATGGCAGGAGAACCACTTGAGCAATCTCTCAAAGAAATTGCTTACTCTAGAATTCCCCTGTGTAGCTGTATCATGATTTTAAGATCTGTTTTTCCACCATTCCACCAGGTCTAGGAGTGTGGCTCCTGGAATTTGCAGGCAGCATTACAGCAAGCCAGTTTACATGGATTATTTCATCCCTGTGCTGGCTTTTTGCTTTCTTCATGTCAGCTTTGCCTTCATGAAGTAGAAATCACAGCATGGGTTGGAATAAAAGGATTGTGGGGTGTTGTGGGTTTTCCAGCTCCTGACCCTGGGGATCTGGGGGACTTTGATTTCTTTTGGAGGGGAGTCAGACTCTGAGACTGCCTCTGAAAAAGGGGCTCAGAAATATTTTGGTTTTCTTCTTCTCCTGGAGCAGACGCCCCTTCCCTGGGCTGGCTCCAGACCAAGCCTGATTTCTGTAGGGACCAGAGGGAAGCAGAGTGCTGGCAAAGAGACTCACTGTCCTACTTCTCCGCCTCTGCAGCCGTGCTGGCGTGGGGCAGGGATGCATTTTGTCATGGAACTGTGCTGCTGGGGCTTGGGGGAGGGCAGGGCTGCTGAGGGGCTCCCCAGGAGTGGGGCACTGGTGCACTGGTGGATGCTCAGCCCAGCTTCCACCATCCCAGGAAGCAAATGAGCAAGGAGTTTGAAATCAGTATTTCCTGAGGGAGCTGGGAGGGCTCACCCTGGAGAAAAGGAGGCTCAGGGGGGACTTTCTCACTTTCCTACAGCTCCCTGACAGGAGGCTGTGACCAGATGGGGTTTGGTCTCTTCTCCTAGGCAACAGGGTGAGAAGAATTGCCCTCAAGTTGCCCTCAAGGTGGGGTTCAGAGTGGATATCATGAAAAACTTCTCAAAAAGGCTTGTCAAGCCCTGGCACAGGCTGCCCAGGGAAGCAGCGGGGTCACATCCCTGCAGGGATTTGAAAGATGTGCAGATGTGGCACTTGGGGACAGGGCTAAGCCCTGGCCTGGGCAGTGCTGGGTCCGTGGTTGGACTGGATGGCCTCAGGGGTCTCTCCCAGCCCAGACACTGCTGTGACTCCTGCTGGCACTGCTCACTGCTCTGAGCCTGCTGCGTGTGTCCTGCATGGATCTGCCTGGCAGGCTGAACTCCTCACCCTCTCCTGGCTCAGGGAGTGGGACCACAGGGAGAGCAGGAGATAGCATACAGGGAGCCTTAGGAGATGGCAGGGCCGAGTGCTGAGAGCCTCCTGGGTACTTTTGCAGCAGGAGGGGAGTGTTAGCTGGGGGAAAGAACACCAAGCTGTTGGAGCTTCCAAAAACACCTCCCAAAGTGCAGTGGTGGCAGGCAGAGCTGTGTCCATGGCCTCAGGGGGCTGGGTCTGGGTCTTGCAGCCCCATGCAGAGCTGGGCAGCTGCAGCAGAGGGCCAGGAGGCTGCAGGGGCATGGGTTGGGTGCCAAGTGTGAGCTGTGTGTGCAGGAGTGGCTGGAAAACAGGAGCTGCTGCAAGGAGGGGGCTTTGCAGCATGTGTGACTGAACCCCCACATGCTTCCAGCATGCTGGAGGTGCTGGGGCCAGGAGGGGAGGATCCCCTCAGTGTCTGGGGTCTCCTCGATGTGTGGGGTGCAGAAAGCAGGGTTTTGGTGAATCTCACCACGTGCAGAAGTCATTGTGTGCTGCAGGGCTGGGTTTGCCCGAGTTGCCTTGGACTGGTTTTGTCTGTGGAGCACCGAAATTGAGATCACAGAATGGTTTGGATTGGAAGGGGCCTTTTAAAGATCATCTGGTCCAACCCCTCTGCCATGGGCAGGGCCGCCTTCCCCTGCTCCATGTTTCTCACAACTGCATCCAGCCTGGCCTTGAACACTTTCAGGGATGGGGCATCTGCCACCTCTCTGGGCAACCTTTGCCAGTGTGTGACCACCCTCCTTGGAAAAAACTCTTCCTTATATTTAATTTAAATCAACTGTCTTTCAGATTAAAACCACTACCCTTTGTCCTGCTAAACTGTTTGTTTTCATCTTCTTTACAAGCCCCATTAAAGTCCTGAAGGTCTTCTGCTGGAGCCTGGCTTTGAAATGCAGTGACAGGTCCATCCTTTTTGGAACAGGAACTGTTCAGGCCAGCCTGATTCAGGCTGCTGGGGAAGGGAGGTGTGTTAATATCACTGGAGCACCTGGCTCAGAAATGTGAGCGGGGCTTGGCTGTTCTGCCTCCTGCCCCATCCCCAGTGGACCTTGGAGGGGGTCAGAGGAGGAATCTGCTGCAGAGCAGTGGTTTTTCCGTGTGTGTGTACAAAATTGCATGTTGGCACTGGTTCCTGGGGTTTCACAGGCATCCCTTGGGATGCTCAGCACCCAGCTGCCCTCCCTGAGCACCTTTGTGCGAGCAGTGAGACCTGGGCATGGTGCAGCTCTGGGTGGGTTCCTCCTCAACCTTTTGGAAGAGCAAGGACAGTGCCTGGTTTTCCACATAGCAGCCAGAAGATTAGTGATAGACCAGGGAGGATTTTCCTCTTTTTTGGGGGGGTTTGCTCAGACCTGAGACAAGCTCGGAAACCTCCCTGAGCCCCAGGACTCCCAGGAGCTGCTGCAGATCCTCTGGACACCCGTGTCTGTCACCAGAGCAGGAGCTGCAGCAGTGCCAGCCGTGCTCCAAGGGTTTGTGGGAACCCTGCTGGTGGTGCAAAGATCCCAAAACAGCCCTGACACCGCAGGGCTGGGCCGGAGGAGCTCGGTGCAGCAGGAATATGGGAGTGTGATGCATAGCGGTGGCTCCCAGCAAGGAGCCGGGAAGAGGAGGAGGAGGAGGAGGAGGAGGGGAGAGAGGCTGGAGAGAGCAGGAGAGGTGGGAGGGGTGGCAAAAGGAGGGAAACCACCTGGCTTTTTAGCCCTGAGTGCCCTGGGACGGCGCCAGGCTCTCCAGCTTGCGGAGGGAGCAGGAGCCGCTTCTTATGTGTTTTAAATTAAAACGCAGCGCACACAGAACATCCTGGCGGGGAGGTATGAAAATTTAATCAGCGCCCAGAGCTGCCAGCAGCTCGGCAGCCAGCACAGCCCCTAATGCCTCTGCAGCTATTCCTGGCGGCTCCCCGGCGGGATGGGCTCAGGGATGGGTCAAGGGGGGCTGCCAAAAAGTCCCCAGCGCTTGTGACACCGCGGGGCAGAGCCCTGTCCTCGCCCCTTTCCTCCTCCCCGCCCCGAAACGCTGCGGGTTTTAAACACGGCCGAGAGCAAATCCGGAGAGGAGGCTTCAGGTTCCACCCCAAAGGTTCGGACCTTTCCAAAGTCAAAAAAGGAGCTGTTTTCCCCCCGAATGGCTGCAGTTGGTGCCCATGCTGGCAGCCGTGGGTGCTGGAGCCCGGCGCTGCCAGGCACGTGTGTGGCAGCCAGCCTGCTCTCCGCTCTCCTCCTTCCCAAGCGCGGCTTTCTCCGCACTCAGCAAAGCCAGACCCACACCAGCCTGCCAAATGTTCCTGCCTTTTTTTTTTCTTTTTTTTTCCCCTTCTTCCCCTTTTTCCCTGTGTGTGTGTGTGTGTGATGAAATGACACAGCAAGAAACAAACTGTGTCTGCTGGATCCCAGCTCTCAGGCGCGTTCTGTCAAAAGCTGCCTGCCCACACCCTGCTCCCTGCCCGCGCGGGAAAGTCTCGCTCCAAGACGGTCTGCTGGGAGCACTGGAGGAGCTGAGAGGGGCTGCTGGGGGTGCCAGGGCTCCAGCAAGGCTGCTCTGGCACTGCCCAGCAGCTCCAGGCTCAAGGGTGCCAGGGGGGCTCAGTGCTGCCTTGCTCATCTTTGCTAAGCCCAGGACTCGGAATTCCATTAGCAGGTTTGGTGCTGGGGAGGTGTTGGGAAGCTGGTTCCAAATTGGTGAATGTGCTCCTGTGCTCCAGGGCTGGGCTGTGGGGCTCCTGGGGTCCAGGAGTGAGGTTGTGCTGGGGTCTGCTGCCCCACAGCAGCACAGCTGAGGCTGGGGATGTTCCTTCATCTAGGAACGTTGTACGCCAGTGAAAATTGTGTCATGGGCCCAAGCTGCCTCTCTGGGATTGCAGCGTGTCCAAAACAAAGCAGGAGAAACAGCCCCAAATCTGATCCTGTGGAAGCCTTGCCCTGCTGCAGCATCCAGGGTCTGGGTCCAGCTGGACAAGCAGTGGGGCTGGCACATCCCCCTGCACTGGAAAGAGCCGTGGGGCTTTGCAAATGCTCCACCAGGAAAAGCTCATCCTGCCTGCAGAGGGGTTAGGGGGATCCTGGGGAGGGCACAGGAGGGGTCTGGGCAGGGGGAAGGTGAAAGTTTGGGAGTGGAGGGATCATAGTGAGGGGATGGCTGTGGGGAGGGGCAGAGGAGGAGGCACACACGGGGACTGGGTTTGTGCATCCGTGCTGGGGCATCTGGGTGCAATTTCTCAGTGAGCTGGAGGAGAACAGCATCAAAGCTGGTCTTGGTGCCTATTTCAAGTGTTTTGAAAGCGCTTGATTTTCAGTAATGCTTCTAGCAACGCATTTTTTGCATTCCATCCAGGAAACAGAAAAATTAAATGCTTCGTGTCCTTTTCCTGTTTTCCCCACTCCCTCCCTGCACACATTCAGAGAGAAGATTATGCTGAGATTTGTGTCCCCCTCTGGCATTATTCCTGCCTGTCCCTGGCACCCCAGAGCTTCCCAGGGCAGTGCTGGGAGAAGGGAGTGGGGCAGGAGGTGCCCACCCTGCCTGGAGACCCTGATACTTGGCCATGGCAGGATGTGTCCCACCCCGGGACATTCCTGCCCTTGCAGAGGAAATGCACCCATTTCCTCATTAACCTGATTTGGGGAAGCAAAGCATTTCCATTCAGATCTTGTCCAGCACCAGGGTCGCTGATGGATCCCAGGCAGGGAGTGAAGCATGGCCCTGCATGCAGGAGATTCAATTACTGCTATTAAAGGAAACAGGGAGATCTGTTACTGCGCTGGGGAGAGCAGCAGCGGGTGTCAGGGTCTGGAGGGAACTGCTTAGGCCAGGGAATCTGCTGCGAGGTAGTTTGATAATTAATTTATAAATTAATAACCCCCTCCCTTTTGCTGGGCTGCGAGGCTGTGGCTGCTGTGTGTGATTTTCTAGGGTTTGCAGGGAGGAGTAGGTCAGGGCTGGGGAGGTGATGCTGGGGGGACACCACCAGCCATGGCAGGGGCACGGTGGGTGTCCAGGCAAAGACCGTCGAAAGTTGCCAAGCCAAGGCTCTGGAGTGCAAATCGTGGGAGCTGTGGTGGTTTTGTGGTTTTGGACCCGCTGTCCTGCTCTGCAAGCACCCAAGGACTGCTGGGGAAGGCAGGCACAGCTCCCAGGGCAAAGGCCCCCTAGATCTGTGGCTTTTCCCACCATCCCCAAACCTCTGTGTGAATGAAATCCACATCCTGCTGCTCCTCGAAAGCTTTGGGTGCCCACAGATCCCCCTTCCCCTCCCCAAGCTGGTGAGCAATGAGTGGCCACTGAGGCCCCCTGCACAGACTGAACCTGCTCTCTGTTTATTTTTAGCCAAGGGAGACTGAGTTTGGGGGGTTTATTGAGGTTTTCCCCCCTCCCTTCCCTAGAGCAAAGGAATCCTGAAGGTTCCCCTGCGCCGCAGCCCGAGGGAGGGGACGTGTGGGCTGTGCGCTTGTGCTGTGCATTCAACTCCAGGATATATTTAGATTTCTTTAGATTTCTGCCCCCCCGGTGGGACCTGCTTTTGCAGCTTCCTGTGCCTTTTCCTGCCCTTTGGGGGAAAAAGAAAAACCAAAAAAAAACACCCCACCAAACAAACACCACAAGAGCTGCCTAAAGAATAACCTTGTGCTTGGGGGTTGAGAAGCAGGATCTGGAGGGGGCTCTTTGCCTCAGGAGGGTCCTGCTCCCACGCCTTGGTGGTGTCATTTGTAGGCTCAGAGGGCTTTCCTGGCAGCAGGATGGGTCCTGCCAAGATGGGGCTGTGGTGGTTCTTGGTCTGGTGGCCTCAGAAGAGTCTGGGGGTGGTGGGGTGTGTAATGAGAAGGAGCCTGTCAAAGGGAAGGGAAGAAGCAGCAAAGATTTGGTACCAAGCAGCTCCTCCATTTCACAAAGGAATATAAAAGGCCTGTCCAAAGAGCTTGGGTGGGTGATGGGACCTGCTCAGCTGTGCAGGGAGCAAGGCAGGAACCTGGAATTTCTTCATTAAAGGAGCTGGTGTAATTTAGGGATTAAAATTCCTGTGTCTACCCCGAATTCTGCAAACCACAACCTCCTTCAACCAAGGGGAAAAAAACCTGTGGGGAGGCACAGTGGACCTGGATGATGAACTGCTGCCTACAGAGGGATATCAAGAACAAATGATGCCCTAAAGGAATGGGAAAAGAGGGAAAAGAGGCTGCTCAGTCCAGACAACGACACCTTGGTGCCAGAAAAGTTGGGAAGTGCTACGAGGGCCATAGCAAAGGTGTGCTGACACAGACCTCCTGGAGGAGCAGTGAGTAGATCCCTGCCTCTGCAGATGGAAGCAAGGCCCAGTGGAATGGCATCTGGAGAGATTTGGGCATGGATGGACACTTCAGCCAAACCAAAGCAATGAAAGGGCTGGCACCGGGAGCGAGGGCACGGCCAGCATGGACGCCCAGTGCTGAGCCCACGGCACCCTCCAGCCTGGGTGCTGGGCATGGCCTCCCCCCAGGCTCGGAGGGAGCTGGCACACGAAATGGCAGGTCTGGTAACAAGTATTTTTAACAGCTCCATCGAGTTGGGGGAGGCACCATCTGACTGGAGGATAGCGAATGCGATGCCTATATTTAAAAGCGGGGGGAGGAGGGGAGGAAAAGTAAGGCAGGCAGGAATAGGACTGCGAGGCTGACCTCGATCTCATGGCATCCTGGAACAGGGTTGGGAGGCAAGGGAGGAAAATGAGTCACGGGTTTGGCAAAGGTAGGTCATGCCAGGCTAACCCGGCGCTGCAGGCCTGGAGACGGCCTGGAGCTGCTCCTCGTGGGAAAGTGGTGATGGAGAGGGGCAGAGGGGAAGGGTGAGGAGCTCTGTGAGCTGGCAGGGAAGTGAGCAGTGCTGGGGTGGTGCTGAGAGGACACAGGGGATGTCGTGGACTCGGGGAGTCCTTTGGGATGTGTCACGGGCTTTCCTGCCTCCAGCATCCACTGGCTTTGCAGAGCTGGAGGGGCAGAGGCTGCCATCCTGGCCTGGGAGGTGTTTGAGTGCTGGAGGAAGAGATCTGGGATGCAATGGAAAGCCAAGCCTCCGGAAAAAAAAAAAAAACAATCTCTCCTTGGAGCTCAGGTCTCTCTGGCTGGGAAGCAGTGGTGTGGAGGAGGAGAGGACAGGCAGGTGACATTGGGGTGACCACGAGGTGGCTGCAGGGCAGGAGTGTCAAGAAGGAGGAGGGAGGGTGGTGGGAAGCAGGTGGGGCAGTAAAGTCTCTGTGGCATCATGAAGGGATGGAGTGTGACCCATCAAATTGCTCACTTGGGTCTCCTGTGTCCAGGAAGGATGAGCTGAGCCTGGACTGGAGCAGGGAAGGAGCTACTGGATAAAATAGGGCAGGAGAGCCAGTTGGGCAAGAGAGAACTGGAAGAACCTTGCTTTGGCCAGCAAAGCAGAGGCTGGAGATGGCTGTGATTGCTGTCTAGAAATAGATCAGGATGGAAACAGGAAGGAAGAGAGCTGTTTCAGCCAAAGGCCAGTGCTGGCAAAGGAATGAGTGGTATAGAAAATGACCACAAATAAATTTAGACTGAAATTACAGCAGCCATTGGAGCATCTGCTTGAGGAGGCTTCCAGTGGGGATAGTGAGTTTTTGGCAGTCTGAGTGGCAGAACAAGTACCAGATGATGATCTGGAGCCACTGCATCCAGACTGGGCATCACCAGTTCCTGGGTTTGCAGGGAGCATTGGGATGTGCCCTGAGAAATTTCATGCTGGGGATGGGAGGTGCCAGCAAAGCTGGCACCAGCCAGGAAGACCCGTGTGGCTGCTGGTGGCAGTGCTGTTCCTGGGGCTGCTGGTGGCAGCCTGGGTGTTTGGGATCATCCCTGAGCTCACTGTGGCCAGTGCTGTGTCCTTGAGTATGCAGGTCCATGGCCACGGCTCCCCATCTCCTCCTCTGCCCCAGCAGTGCCCCTCCTGCAGCTGCTGGGTGCCAGTGGTGCTGTGACCTCCCAAATCCCTTTAAAATCTCTCCAACCCCCTTTGCCTCCACCTCCAGGGGAGCCAGGCACTCAAATGCACACAGGCTGGGATCACAGTCAGCCCATGCCACCGGAGTCCTGCCAAGCCCCTGCCTCAGCTCTCCCTGCTGCAACTCCCCGATGTCACAGCTTTGCTGTGCCTGGAAAATGGAGAGGGAAGAGGTGGTCTGGGCACTGATAACCCTGGGGAAACTGCCCATTTCCCCCTCTCTCTCCTGCTGAAATGGCTAAAGAAGGGGTGGTGATGGCTCAGGTCTGGGGGAAGATGTCTTGTTCTCCTGTCGGAAAGGAGCTCTCCTGTTTTGCATTCCCTGTGACAAGGACCTTGGGGAAAGCCTGTGTGTTTTGGGCAGGAGCCAGCTTCAAAGGCAAGCAGTCCTGACATGAGTGGCAGGTACCCAGTGGCATCTTTGCAGGGAGCTGCAGCCCAGCCAAGCTTGGCCCGAGGGTTGCACCATGCCTTGAACACTGATGCCGTGGCTGTCTCTGGAGGGCTGTGGTGAACAGTGGCTGTCCGGGATTCCATTCCTTCCTCCCTGTTCTTGCTTCTCCAGTGGCCCTAAAGACAGGAGCTGGGTGTGAACTGGAGCTCTTGGAAGAGCAGGATCTTGAGAGGATGTGTGTGGTTTCCCCAGCACCAAAGGAGGAGAGCAGTGAGCAGTTCCAATGGGCATCTTCTGGCTGCTTGGGTCCTTCCAGATGTTTTCAGAGCCCTTGTGGCTGCTGTGTGCCACGTGCTCCTTGTCACTGGGATGGCTGCCCACATCCCCTGTCCCAAAGCTGTGGTCAGTGCTGTGCTGGGGTGTTGGTGTCACCCTTCCTGCCTCGGGCTTGGTGCCAGGGCCATGGGGACGCCCAGCTGAAGCTCCTGCTGGAGGAAGACTCCAGCACGGTGCCTTCCCTTCCTCCTCGGAGCCGCGCCTCTCCTGCTGCAGAGCCCTGCCTCAGCTCCTGCACTGGCCGACCAGGAGACGTGGTGCCAATGACTCAGATGAAGATGAGGGCTTAATTAGCACAGGGAGAGGGGGGAAGAGAGAGAAAAGAGAAAGAGCCTTTCATTGCAAGAAGATTGATACCACCTCCCCCAGACAGTCACGTTCTGCCGCATCACCCTCAGCCCGGCGTCATGTGCACCGTGCCTGACACCAGAGGACAAATGGGGCCTGGGAGGGACAGAGGGGCACTGCTTTATTAAAACCTCTGGTAAATTAATGTCTGGAGCTGTTGAGCAGAGCTCATCAGGAGCCTTTGCAGCTGTCGTGCTGAGCCCAAATTTTCAGCACTCCCGCCTGGTCTCAGCTCCTTGGCACTGGGAGATGTCCCTGTGGTGGGAGGGTGTCTGCAAGGTGTTAGTGATGATGCCAGCAGCAAAATTCCTGTTTGGAGGTTCCCCACCATGCATGAAGGGACAAACTTCGGCTGCCTCTTCTTTAGACACCACCTTCCCTGGTCTGAAGGCACCCCATAAATCTGTGCTCAGCAGGCCCTGCTGCCACGGGGCTGCTTTGCCCCATCCTGGTGGATGTGCATGGGAGCCCTGAATCAAACTGCTGGGGAAAACATGCTCAGGGTGTCCCCTCGCCCTCAGCACCCCGGTTTTGGGCTGCAGGACCCTGCACCTCCAGCTGTACCCATCTCTTCCAGTCTCTGCAGGGATGGTTGGAGGGGGAGGAGGAGAGCGATCCTGCCTGATGAGGACTGGAGATTGGAGAGTAGGGCTGGTGCAAGGTGCTGAGGGGTGCCAGGGCCCTTCTGGTGGGGAAGGGAGCCCACCAAGGCTTGGCAGGCATGGCCACGTCACCCTGAGGAGCCTGGTGTGGTCAGCCTGGAGCACTGAAGCTAACACACCCTCCCTCTGCCCTGTCACTGGTGCTGAAGGTGATGTCACACGTTTTCTTTCTTTCCCCTCCAGACCAATGATGCCTTAGGAGCCACCTGGAACTGGCTGTACTTCATCCCCCTCATCATCATTGGATCCTTCTTTGTCCTCAACCTTGTCCTGGGAGTGCTGTCAGGGTAAGCAGTGTGGTCATTCCCTCCGAGCTGTGCCTGTCACACATTTCTGTGTGGGACTAAGGCTGGTCCCTGTGTCCCTCCATCCCCTCCATTCCTGCCTGCCCCACAGCACGGGATTGCTCCCTGGCTGTGCTTCGTTCTTTCTCTCCCTGGGGAGCTGGGAAAGGGACAGCCTTGAAGATATTTGTTATTACTGTTACCTCACCTCGGTGAAGATGCTGTGCTTTTGGTCCCATGGGAGAAATGGTCACTGGGGATCTTGTGGCTGCTTGGGACCTGCAGGAGGGGAGAGACATGGGAGGGGGTGTCTGTGAAAGTGTGTTTGAGTCCAGGCTGTTTGTGGTGGGGTGGGTTTGGGGGGTGACACAGAGCACCTCTGTGCTGTGACCAGGAGGATGTGCCCTGCACTGGTGGGGTGAGGACAGGGATGCTTGGGGTGCCTTTGGATAAGCCCAGAAGACAGAAAAGTAGGGACAAAGCAGCCGTCCCTGTCCTGCACTTCCCAAGGGAAAGGCAGTTTTAATCCAAGCCATTAAGCCGGGTTTGGAGACAAAAACTCCTCTTGTATCCATGACAATGAACTGTGGTTGCCTCAGCACATCCTCAGCTGCTGGCAGGGGCTGGTGAACGGTGAGGGCGTGCCCTCTCCTGCTCTGGGAGAAAGTGTGGGCTCCTCTGTTCTGGCTGGAGCAGGTCATTTTTTAGCTAATTATGCATCACGGCAAGATGCAAAAGTCATCGTAGCACTGGTCTGGCTGGATGGAAACCCCTTAGATGCAAGGGTCAGGGGGGAGAATGGCCTTGGTGGTCTCTGTCCCTTTCCTGAGTGTCCCTGGAAGTTCAAGTGTGATGGTGGTGATTTCTGGAGTTTCTAATGTGGCAGGTGGGGGTCTGGTTTTGGGCTGAATTTTCCCATCTCCCATTCTGGGGTCTGACTGAGCCCAGGGGCTCTGGGGACAGGCTGCAGGCAGGGCCTGGCATTGCCTTATGGGGAGTGAATTCTTATGGGGGATGAAGATATCCAAACAGTGCTGAGTGGAATTTGTATTTCTTATGCCACATCCAGCTTGGGCATTTGGGCAGAGTCCAGCTGGGTCTCAGTGGCAAGCAGGAGCTTTCCTACAGAAGCCTGGAGAAGAGAAGTTAGGGAGCTGGGAAAGGCCCTTATTACAGCACTGAATTGTGTTGATGTAACGTGTTGTGTGGACACTGAGGCTTTTGGTGCTGGGGTGATGCTGAAAGCAGCCTGGGGACACAAGCCAGCCTCTGGCCAGAGGGCCACAGCAGGGCTGCTGGGATGCCTGGCCCTGCCTGGCCCAGCTTGGTGCCTCCCTGCCCCAGGACTGCCCCAGGCAGCTGTTCCAAGCCCGCTGAGATGGATGCAGTTGTCGAGGACTCTCCCCAGGCACCGGCTGGCATCTCCACTGTTTGTTTATTGCTAACAGGGTTTGTACTGGGGAAGGATGCTGGTGGGTGGGTGGCCTAATTGGCAGTGGAGATGCTCTTGTGGCGTGGCAGATATCCAGGGTAAAGCAGGACTGCTCAGCTCCCAGAGGGCTGGGAGGGGAGCGCGGGTGCCCAGCTGGGCTCTGCCCCTCCATGGCAAGGCCACCCTGTGTGTCCCCTGCCTGGACAGCCACATCCTCTGTGGCTCAGGGGATGCAGCCCCTTGGCCAGGTGAATCATCCAAAGCTGCTGCTGGAGCTGTGGGACCTCAGGCAGGAGAAGGTGCTTGTGCACACAAATAACGTGTGTCCTTGAGTGCAGCAGGAAGGGCCTCATTCCTTGCTCTGTTTGCTGAGCTCTTCCTGTTTTTGGCACTCACTGCAGTCCCCTGGTGCTGGAAGAGAGCACCTGGCTCTGCTGGGGGATGGGAGGTGTGACCTTTCCTTTGCCCAGCTCTCAGCTGGATGAGCAGGGCCTGGCCAGATACCCTCACAGGTCCCATGGCTGTGCTGAACTGAGAAGAGATGGTCACTTTGGGAATGAGCTCCATGGAAACACCTCCACTGAAGGAATTCTTTCCCTGGCAGTTACACCACTGCTTTTGGGAAAGCCAGGCTGTGCTCAGCTGAAACCATGGCCACTGGGAGCCTCCCTGCAGAGACCTGGCAAACAGCACCATCTGCATCAGTGGATAGCAGGGTCCACTCGGGATTTCCAGCCTCCTCCTCAAGGTGCACACTCAGGAGCTGCTGCTGAGCTGCCTCTGCCCTCGCCTCATCTCAGCAGTGGCTCCCTTTGGGGAAAGAGCCCAAACCCAGGGCTGGCTCCTGAATGCAAAGAGGCTGCAGGAGGACATTTGTGCGTTTCCTTGCCACCAGCAGAAGTTTGCCGGAGCCCAGATTTAGCAGTCTTCTGGTTGCAATGAGCATCTCCCCCAACAGTCAGTTCCCCAACTGTTAAGCTGAGGCATGACCTCTGTGATGTAAACAGCCTGGATCCATCTGCTCCTTAAGCACAAAGTATGGGGGAGAGGAGAAGAAATGGTTTTCATCAGAGCGAGGCTCCTCAGCTTTTCTCCCTAAATGCGCACAGGCACACACGCACTGGAATTGCAGGAGACTCTGCTAAGAGGAGATGGAGCTCCTCCAGGCAGGGGCTTGGGGAGCCAGTTCTGCTGTGGCTTTGGCATTTATTGCTGTGTCTGTTAACCTTCCCCCTCTGTGGGTGCAATTATGGATCAATTAATTCTGACTGAAAGCAGGAAAAGATTTAAAAAAAACCCAAACTGGCCCTGTTCCTCTTTGGGAGCAGGTATGGAGCCCAAGGAGATGTGACTGCTCAGCTTTTAAAGCTACACGAGCTACTGAGATAATCCTGGCAGGAGAGAGTGAGCATGGAGCATCCATTGAAACGCTGTTTTCTACCTGAGACTGCCTTGTGGTCTGAGGAGCTGCACGTGCTGGAGATTTGCAAAGATCTGCTCTCCCTTTTTTTGTGGAATTGTTGAGTTTTGTGGTTTTTTTTCCTCAGCTGTTTCTGACATAAAACAATTTGAACATGTGTCTTTGGGCTCTGTCTCTGGAGCAGCAGAGACCCAACGGGAGCCGCGCTGCCCCGTCCCTGCTGCTGGTGTCACGTGTCAGTGGCAGCAGTGCCACCCCAGGAGTGACCACTGCCACCAGGATGGGTCCTGCTCACTGCACAGGCCCTGCCTGCTTTGCCCCTCCTGGCAAGAAGATGGCTTGTGTCCAGTTTGTCACTGGGAGCAAGAAGATGAAAGAGTGAAGATAAAAAATAAGCTGTGCTTGGAGGTGCAACCCTGAGGATTCATGCAGAGCTTCCTGAGGACTCATCCAGAGCTTCAGTACCAAACAGGCTGCATTTTGACTCTTTCCCACCTCCCCTTCCACAGCCTCTGCAGAAAAAAATCTGGTTTGCAATCACCCTCCTCCATTCCTTGCAGCATCATCCTTCTGTGGAGAGCTGGGAGACTCCATCCCCATCCCCAGTCTTGTGCCTGCAGCCCCTTTCCAGGGTGTCAGAGCTGTTATAATCGCTGGTATTTCTGCTCTGCAGAAGTTGCAGAGTGGGTGCAGAGTGGAAGGAGGTGCTGCCTGCCCTGGGAAGGCTGGGCCCTCAGGCCAGCCAAGGAGAAGACCCCTGGAAGCTCATGGCAGAGCAAGAAGTCGAGCACGATGGCAAGAAAAATGAAATCTATGCGCCTTGTACCAAACAAGAGAGTAATTTAAATCCTCCTAATTGCCTCCACTCATCCTGGTGATGTTAAGTCTTTTCTCCCTTTAAGTCTTTTCTGCCCCCCACCCCCAGCTCTTACACTAAGCCTTTGAAAGCAACGACTAATGTTATAATTAAAGGATCAATTTGGCAAGATTTCTTTGTCTTAAGATCTTTCTTTCAGGTTGGGTTAGCACTGCGTTCCCAGTCTCCGGAGAGTTTTCTTCAGTTCCTTCAGGAGCCTTCTGTACCATCTTCAGAAATCTTTTCACTACAGTTAATTTGAATTTTTTTCCCCATCCAATTCAGATGCATAACAAACGATGAATAAAATTAAGTTTTATAGCAATTAATAATAAGGGTGTTGAGGGAACAAGTGTACGTTTTCAATGGAGAGAGGGTTCTTTTCGCCAGCTCCTCGCAAAAACCTGGGCCCCACGCGGTTGAGCGGGATCTGGTGCTTTGAAGCCAAAAAACACTGGGAAGAGGATTAATGTCTCTGAGATTCATGGAGGGAGAAGTGGGAGACACATCACAATGCAGGAAAGCTTGTGGGGAGACCATAAATTTCCAGCAAGATGTCAACAAAGAAAATTCTTTGCCGTGAGAATGGTCAGGCATGGGACCAGACTGCCCAGGGAGGCAGTGGAATCGCCATCCCTGGAAGTGTTCAGAAAACACGTGGATGTGACGTTTAGGGACATTCTACACTGGTGAGCACGGTGCTGTTGTGTTAATAGTTGGATTTGAGGATCTTCAGTTTTTCCAACTGGAATGATTCCGTGGTTCTACGCCCAAGAAATACGGAGTTGGAAGTATGGAAGCTTGGAAGCATCACGTCAGCTTTTTCCTGAAACGGTTTAGGATCCCAAGGCGTGGCTCGGATGAGATGTGAAATGTCTGCACTCTGATTGTGCTTGGGAGCTCAGCAGCTGAGATCCCTTTTGGATGGAGGAGTGGGTGTCACGAGGAGGGGGCTGTGATGCCCCCAGCGTCCCACGTCCCCCAGCACCACCATGGGATGCACCGCGCTCGTCACTTTGTCCTGGGGAGCTTTGTCATCGCCGTGGTGTTTGAGCCCAGGCCAGGGAAAGGAGTCTTGGGGACCTTCATCTCCATTCAGCAGGCAGGTGGGCATCCATATTCAACGAGTGCCTCTGTGCCGTGCTCTGCTGGGCCACCTTTCTGCCAAGGGCTCCCAGCCCCGTGCAAACAAGCTGCCTGACAAGAGGCGTGCGTGGCTGCTGTGCCAGATCCTCTGCTGTTACAGGGAATAATGACTCCTCTTACAGCCAGCTGGGTGAGAAGAAGGGAAAAAAACGAAAAAAAAAATCCACAACAAAAAGATGACTCGCTGACTTTCCCCTTTGATTTCTCCTGGCAAATTATTTGCCAGCATGGCTCCGCTGCTTCAAAATTGCTCTTGTTCCTGCTTCCTTGCAAATCTGCTCCGTGGACTGCCTGTGGTCTGTGGGCTGGGGGTGAAAAGGCTCCGTTTTGATCCTCTCAACAAAGCACTCAGCAGACGGGGCTTGCTTACAGATTGCTTTGGGAGCTGTTTGTTCCAGATTATGGTAATTTCTGTCCTCCTGCCTGATGGCAGCAGTCCCATGGCCATGGCTGCAGCGATTTGAGCCAGTGGGTGGCTTTGGAGATGCCCAGTTCCTCCAGGAACAAATTACAGCTCCACCCTAGCAAGGGGGTGCTGGGCACTGCTGTTGGGTGAGGAAGGCGTTGGTTGGAGTGCAGGAAGCTCCTGGGAAGTTAATGTGATGAAAGGTTGAAAATTGATGTGGGTTTTTTTATTCCCCATACTACATCTCACCTGCAGTACTGACCACACACCTTTCATCGGGTGGTTGCAGTCGCATGCAAAAGGAGACTATAAAGATGTTCTCTGCTTGCAGAAGGGATAAAAACTGGAGCACAGGAGGGAAAGGGAGGAGTGACATTTTCCAAGCACTGCATGAGCCAGTGGGAGTGATTGTGAACAAAGCCCGGGGCTCTTGAAGCATTGAAGCTGCGCTGCTCATGCCAGCCCTGCCTGATAAGAGTGAAACACAATCTCGAGCTCCAATCTCTGCTCCTTGCTGCTGGAGCTGCCAGACCCTCTGCCACCCTTCTGCAGCTTCTTTGCAGCGTGGGCTGAGCGTGCTATTGCTGCCTTTGGTGCAGCATTGCACACAGAGTTCTCTGGACAGTGGGACAGCGATGCAAACCTTGGTGGTGTTATCTGTTGGAAAAATGATGAAATTGAGAGTCTACAGCTGGAATGTTTGTGGCTCTCCTCTCTGCCCTTGTTGATGCAGCCCAGCACCCTGCTGGCTTTCTTTGCTGCAGCAGCACGCTGCTCACTCATATTGAACTTGTCCCTGGGACCTGCAGGTCCCTTTCCACAGAGCTGCTTCCCAGCAGGGTAGATCCCAGCCCGTGCTGCCCTCCTGGATTTTGTTCTCCCCTGTCCAAGACCTTACATTTGAATCAGAGAATGGCCTGGGTTGGAAAGAACCATGTAAAAGATCATCTCATTCCAGCCTTCCTGCCATCGACAGGGACACTTCCCCCTAGACCAGGTTGTTCCAAGCCCCATCCAGCCTTGAACGCTTCCAGGGATGGGGCAGCCACAGCTTCTCTTCATAAGGTTCTCATTAGCCCACTCTTCCAGCCTGTCCAGGTCTTCCTGCAGGATTGTGTGCCCACTTCCCCACTCAGTTTGGTGTCAGCACACCTGGCCTTGGAGAAATCCAGGTGGACAACCACAAGTTTTCCATGAGGCAGAAGGTACCCGCCAGCATCTGCCCCCTCTTAACTGGGACAGTGATGTAATGGGTAATCTCAGGGCTGGTATCTCCCGGCTCCTTCCCGTTTTACCCTCCCTGTCACCACCAGCTTGTCAGCTCTCGTGTGACTGCCAGCTCTATAAATGTGCTCTCCTCAGCAGCGTCAGCGTGCGCTCCCACGGCGGCTTTGTCACACCGCGGTGACACAGAGCTCCCGCCCAGCGCACGGGCAGGCAGGAGAGAAACGGGGTGTTTGTGGCTGCCTTTCTTTCTGCAGCCTTCCTCTTCACTGCTCAGGGCTTCAGAGAAGGCTTTCTTGAGACAGCAGTGCTGAGTGTCTTGGTTTGGAAAGGCAGGTGTCTGCCAGGGAAAGCTGGAGCTTCCCTTGGAATGGAGGATGTAAACCCCCTCCCTCCAAATTACTATAATTTTGCGATTAAGCAGCATTCAGGCAAAGATGTGGGAATGGGAATAACAGTTCTTTACTAGGAATATTAAAAACACAAATGTAGTAGTAAAAAAACCAAAAAGTAAGCAAACAAAAAAAAAATTCCTAGAAACACTGACAGAGCCAGAATATGGCCTGACACCCTGTTTGTTGGTCAGGTTTGGACTGCTGGGAGCAGTCCAAAATGAGTCCTCCTGCAGTTCCTCCTGCAGTGACAGATGTGGNCTCCCATGGATGATGGAATTGGATCAGCCCTGCAGGGAGCCTGGATGGCCCAAGGACAGCAGAGATCCCCTGGAGGGAGGATGGGTCCTGGAAGGGATAAAGAGCCCTGCCCTAGCTGGGTTTAACAGCTGCCCATGGACAGCAGAGATCCCCTGGAGGGAGAATGGGTCCTGGAAGGGATAAAGAACACTGCCACAGCTGGGTTTAACAGGTCTCCATTAGCAGAAGGCATCTGCCCCCTCCCCCCAGAGTTATGAGGAATGGGTTATACAAGAGATAAAAAAAAAACCCTCCCCAACTGGTTTCAGCAGAAATAGAATACACATTTTTCGTCATATATTGCAACCCAAGACATTCAGGAATCATGGAATGGTTTAGGTTGGAAAGGACCTTCAAAGACCATCTGGTCAACCCCTTCAGTGAGCAGGGATATCTTCAACTAGCCCAGTTTTGTTCAGAGCTCTGTCCAGCCTGGCCTTGAATCTTCTCTGACTCTGGCAGCTCAAGTGAACTTAAGTCAAGCAATGACCCTCCCTGAAAAACTCGTGGTCTCCTTCAAAGCAGGGCTGTGAAGGACACCTTTCCCCTGCAGAGGTGTCTGTGCCTTTTGGACACCCTGTTCCTCCTGTGCCGTGGGTTCAGTGCAGCAGTCCCAGTCTGCAGTGCCAGTTCTGCCTGTCACCGTCTGTTTAGGCTGTGGCTCCAGGTTACAGACTGCACAGTCAGTTCAACACTCTCACTTCAGTTCCTTTACACCTCCTGGGTAAATACCATCTGATCCCCCCAGTCTGCAGCTGTCTCAGCTGTGTTTGCCACACCGTCTGTTGCCAGTTCTGTCCCATAACCTTCTCTGACACCCTCCTGGAGTCTCAGAGGCAGTTTTTCCTCATCCTGTGGTGCTCAAACCTCAAGTGGAGCCATGAGCCCACACCTGAGGAGAGCAGTAGTGTTACCTGATGTCCTACAGATGGTCTCTCTTGTTATGCATCCCATTAGATTTGTTTTTTTTTCATAGCAGAGTGATGCTGCTGCCTCCTGTTCAGTGTGTAATCCAGTATTTCTCTGGTTTCCAACTTATCCTTTCTGCTGCCTGAAGTTGTTTTAAGGCTGATTTGTTAACTGGTTTGCTGGAAGCATCTTTAATAGAGGCAGGAGGTGATGAATTGATGGGTTTGAAGATAGGTGGTTTGTTGTTTCAAAGCATGGAGGCCACAACATTGGCCACCAGCAGTATTTACCTGCTTGGAACTCAAAGATGATCTAAAAAGTAGGAAAATGGATTGCAGTAGCTGTGATACTCTTTTCTCTTAACTTGTTTTTGCTTCTTAGTTTTCTTGTAGTTGGTTGTTTTTCCTGTTTTCTTGTGGTTTTGTTTATTTTTTAAGAGGGGAACCATTTTCAAGCTGGATGCTTCCACAAGTGGTTGTGCCACTGAAAACAGACCTGGGCTTTCTAGAGCAGATAACTTTGGACTAAAACCATAACTTTCCTGGTGTGAGGGTGGTTGTGGGGGCTGGAGAGGGACGTGGCTGAGCATGGTGGTGTCCCCAAGGAGCAGAGATTCTCTCAGGCCACATGAGGGAAATGCCAAGGCTGTGGAGGAGAATTTTCCAAGCAGAGGAGAGCGAAGCAGCTGTGCTCCCATTGCCCCAGCAGGCTGGGCACGGGGTATGGGGGAATGGTTCCCATGGACAGGAGGACAGGTGGCACATTGATCCCCAAACCCCACCAGGGCCTTCAGCAATAGCCTCTGGAACTCTCTGAGTGTCTTTGGCTTCATGAGGCTGGGCAGAGAGGGGCTGCAAAGACTCAAGGTTGGCATCAGGGATCTTGGCTGTCAGGGGTGGATGTTTGTGAGCTGGAGCCATCAGGATTTGGGGCCAGAAGCCCTGGGTGGACAAGCAGAGGTATTGCTGGTGGAGGCTGTGCAATCTGCCGGGGTGCTCTGAGCCCCCTTGCAGGGACCCCATGGGGCAGCACCGCCCTGGGCTCTTTGCAGGGCAGAATTGGGTGATGTAACCCCAAGGGAGCAGGAGCAGAGCCCTTCCCTGGGAGGCAGGCTCTCTGGGCAATGCCAGGCTGCCCTGCCTGTGACTTGGAGCCTTCCCAAGCAGCTGTCAGTCACCGTGGCTGGCCCTGTTCTCAGTCACACACAGCATTATCTCTACCCGCTGCTGCAAATTGGCTCTGAGCAATCCTTGATCTGTCAGCGTCGCCTACCCACTCTCAGATGTCACCAGCCCCCGCTGCTGCCCTGCTCGACAACGTGTCTCTCTGAAATGTAATAATTCATTAAGTTGAGATTTAACTTTTTCTTTCCCCCCTCCCCTCCCCTTTCTGCCACCCCTTTCCTCCTTCTAATGGACAAAAGCAATTAAGCTCCATTAGGGATCAAGTGAGTGGGAAGTGACTCCCTCGGAGACGCTGCCGCAGCGGCACGGACCTCGTCCCTGAGTGTGGGTGGCTCCAGCCTCCTGGAAATCAGTGCTCCGTGGGCAAAAGGGCTGCCTGGGGAGAAAGTGCTGCTTGAGGAGTGTCCTTTCCAATGCCCCCATTCCCTCTGCAGGAAAAGGTGGCTTGAGGCTCAGCTGGTCCTCCTGGGTGGCTTCCTCTGTAGGCACATGATGCTGGTTTGTCTTGGCATGCACCAGAAGGAGCTGGGGGACACAGGGATGGGCAAGCAGCAGAGAGCAGCCAGGTTCCCAGCTGATCCACATCAGGAGGAGCTTCCCAAGTTCTCCCAGTTGCACACAACCTGAGGGAGTTTGGGTTGCTCAGCCTGGAGAGGAGAAGGCTCTGGGGAGACCTTAGAGCCCCTTCCAGTGCCTAAAGAGGTTTCAAGAGAGCTGGAGAGGGGCTGGGGACAGGGCCATGTACAAGACAAGGGGGAATGGCTACCCACCGACAGAGAGCAGGCTTGGATTAGATATTAGGGACAAATTCTTCCCTGTGAGGGTGGTGGGACCCAAGCACAGGTTGCCCAGAGAAGCTGTGGCTGCCCCTGGATCCATGGAAGTGTTCAAGGCCAGGTTTGATGGGACTCTCAGCAACCTGGGGTAGTGGAGGGTGTCCCTGCCCATGGCAAGGAATGAGATGTTCCTTAGGGTCCCTTGCAACCCAAATTGTTCTAGGGTTTGATATCTATGGGGGTCTGGGAAAAGTGCTGCCATGGAGTTATGGCCCATGGCGCAGAGCTGGGAGGACCAGAGAACCAAACCAGAACAGGACAGGAAACTTCCCCTCCAACTCTGACTCTTAACAGCATCTTCTCATTCCTTGACATCTCAAATTTGCAGACAAAGGGTGGTGAGGGGTGATAGACCAGCCAAAATTCTCCTGCCATTCCTCCAGCTAGAGCAAGGAGGTGTTTTGGCATGGCATACCCAAAGCTGAGTGCATTTCACTGTTGGCTGGGGAGGTCTTTCCTTCTCCCCCATCTCCTCCCACCCTCCTTCCCTTCACTTAGGCTGCTTTTCTCTTCCTTGCCTTTTGTTCCCTGCCCCCCTGCTTCCCTGCCCCAGGAAGAAAGTCTCATTTCAGTCTGAAAGCCAGTGCTGGAGGGGGAGTCATTTGACACTTAATGCCAGAGCGGCAGGAAACTTCACCTTCCTGGGGTGGAATTAAAAGCGCTTGAATTGTCTGGGGATCTTAAACAAGAGATGCAGGGAACATTCTGGGCTTTCCACACAAACACACGCACACACACACACATGCAAAAGCCCACACAGCATCAGGGTGTAATAGCTCAGCTGGGGTAATGCACTTGAACGCTCTCTGCAGCAGACAGACCAGCTCCTTCCGTTCTTTGGAACAGTTTTTATTTTCTGAGGCCTCAGATTGCTGCTGGTCTCTTGGGAGAGAGATGTTCCTCTCACAGAGAGAACAGTGCCATTTACTGTCTGTAGTCACGCTTCCCTTGGAGCGTCCTGGGACCGGGAATGGGCTGAGGGTGTGGGCTGGAGTTCTGTACATGCTGGGACTTGGGGATGGATCAGGGAGTCTCTGTGCTGGTCATCACACCTGGGCAGCTCTTGTGACACCCTGAGATCCAGAGGAGGACAGGCATGTCTCAAGTTCTGGGAAAGGAAAAGGATTCAGAGGAGGGGTGAGGGCAAGGGACAGGACCTTCCCTCCTCCATCTCCTCACAGTGCCCAGTTTTTATTCCCCAAAGGGACACACAGAAGCTGAGCTGGCTCTGGAGTTGGGTGTCACTGGGAACATCCTCCCTGAGTGGCAGCAGCTCCCAGCTGGGGCATGCAAGGCTGGGCAATCAAGCAGGGCATTGGCTAACGTCCATCCATCCATCCATCCATCCATCCATTCCTGCTTTCCTCCTCCCTGATCCTTCCCCCATCCTCTGGCCACGCTTTGGTCTGGGATGGCCGTGCACGTCCCCACAATCGCCTCGGTCCCTGCTTTCTGTGCCGTGGTCCCCCAGCCCCCTGGGCATCCTGCTGCCCTCAGCCCTGCCCTTAGCCCTGCCTTGTGCCCTTGCCAGGGAGTTTGCCAAAGAGCGAGAGCGCGTGGAGAACCGCCGAGCCTTCATGAAGCTGCGGCGGCAGCAGCAGATCGAGCGCGAGCTCAACGGCTACCGGGCCTGGATAGACAAAGCGGGTAAAGGACGGGGACAGGGGCACCGGGGGCACAGCGGGCACCACACACTGCTGCTGGTGTGGGGTGGTGGGGAGGGAGGGGAATCCCTGAGCCCCAGAGGGCCCAAGGTGCTCACAGGGTGCGTGGGTGAGCTGGGTGTGATGGTCCCGCCAGGCTGCAGGCGAGGACATCACCAACCTGCGGTGAGTCCTCGTGTTCTGTGGCACGGAATTGTCACACTCTGTGCACCAGGCACCTCACATCTCCAGGGAGGCTGTGAGCAACACGGCTGTGAGCTGTGCTCTGCCGTGGTTCCCTCTCTCCTGGCGTTTGCTGGAGTCCCCTGCAGTGGTGGGCAGTGGGAGAGAAAAGCAGAGAACAGGGAGAGGGGCTTTCCAGTTAAATCTCCTCCTGGAGCCATCTGGAGGGGATGAACTTACTGGTTCCTACCTTGGGACTCCAGGACCTGGGCTGGGGGTGGTGGAGGTTCCAGGCTTCCTCCTGACACCAGGCATGACAGCCCGTGGGTGTTGGTTCCCAAACTGCCACAGCCCATGTCCTTGCTTGCTCCTCGCAGGAATCAGGTCAGTGCATTCACTCTGGGAAGGAAAGATTTACACTTTCATGCAGCGCTTAGGCTTGGAAAAGATGGGTGTCTTGAAATGAGTCTTTGCTTGAGCCCCAGACCTGCCTACAATTTTCAGTTTCTTTCATGAGCCTAATGACAGTGGAGGGAGAAGGGCTGACCACAAGCAATCCTTCTTTCTGATGCAATGTTTGGTAGCTGCCACTTGTCACCCTCCAGAATTTGCTTTTGGGCCCTTAATCAATGCTTGGTAAGAGTTTGCAATGCAGAGCCTGCCTCTGGCTGGGGGATGTTCTCAGGTACCAGGCAGTGACACGTGACAGTGCCTTGTCTCCTGATGCTGAACTGTGTGTTTTGCGTAGAGGAAGTCATGCTGGCTGAAGAGAACAAAAATTCGGGGACCTCAGCCTTAGAAGGTAAGACCAGCAATGCCCTTAAAATCTGCCTGCCCTTCCTTCTGCCTACCTAGAGGTGGAGGCTCAGACCTCCAGCTGGGATGGGAGGTTTGGGGATGCCCCAGTGGGGTCTGCAGGACCCCACTGAGAGAGAGGGGATGGGAGGTGGACTGGCACCAAAACTCTTGAGGGTGGAGTCTGGGAGGTGTCTGATCCCCCAGGAGGGACAGCTCTGGACTGGGATCACCTGGCTCTCTCCATTCTGTGACCAGACCTGAGTACTGAACAGTACTCAGCTGGCTGCTGGCAGAGTTGGCCACTGGGGCTCCACAGTGTTCCTCTTGCCTCCCCAGTGCTCAGGCGAGCCACCATCAAGCGGAACCGCACGGATGCCATGTCGGGGGACGAGCACTGTGTCGACATCGCCTCCGTGGGCGAGCGGAGGCTGGCGCAGAGGAGACCTCTCCAACCAACCTTTGGTCAGTGCAGTCTGCAGCCTGCTTCCCCCAGACCTCTGCCAGCTGATTGGGTCCCCAGAGTCACACCCATCACGTGGAGAGTGTCACAGAGCAGCCATCCCTGCTCATCTAGCAGCAAACCTCCTGCTGCCCCCGTGGCCCATAAGAATCCTCTGGATGAGTTGTGCCCCATAAGAGCAATGTCCGTGAGCCATCTGTCCTGTCTCATGTTGCAGGAGCGGCTGGGGCACCCAACTCCTTGTTCCCTTTCTTTTCCCTCTAGGAAACCCCTCGGGTCACTCTGGCCTCAAAGGCGCCAGGCTGGACGGTGCCTCCTACCTGAGGCACAAGGAGCGGCTCCTGCGCATCTCCGTTCGCCACATGGTGAAATCCCAGGTCTTCTACTGGATCGTGCTGAGCCTGGTGGCTCTCAACACTGCCTGCGTGGCCATCGTCCATCACAACCAGCCAGCCTGGCTCACCCACTTCCTCTGTGAGTCCCTCGGCTTGGTGTAGGTGGGAGAGCTCTGCTTGGGCAGGGAAAACCTTCTTATCTCCGGTGGCTGGAGGTTGCAGCACATCCTCATTGCTTGCCTCGAGGCATACAGGGAGGAGTCCTGCCACAGATGTGCTGGTGGGGAGCTGGATGGGGAATAACCTCGGCTCCATTCACTGCTGGTAGCAAACCACCACGTACAGATATTTAATTCAGCTTTGCCCTTGCCCCCATGGCCACTGAGGGCTGTCTCAGCCTCGTGAGCAAACACGGAGGTGTGTGCTGGCTTTGTGTCCTTCAGGTCTGACGTGTTTGTTGAGAAAGAGAAGCACTGCCAGTCTCAGGAGAGTTTATCCCCAAACTGTGAACAGTGGTGATGGAAAGCTTGTTGAGAAGCACCTTTGAATGTGCACAAGCCATTGCCAGAAAGGCGTGAATTTGCAGGGATGGGACTGGTCATGGCAGAACACCCTGGTTAAAATCTTTGTGCAGAGCATGGTCAGGGAATCCCAGACCTGGATGTTCCCAGCTATGGAGCCTCCCTGAGCCCAGCATGGGCCAGGGCACAAGATCTTGGAAGCACTGCAGGCATGTCCTCTGCAGTGTGGGCTCCTGCAGAGCAGCATGGCCAGCCCCACAGTGTCACTCCTGAGCTGCTGCAGTGGGGACAGTGCTCCTTTCTCAGACGTGTTATTCTTCCTCATCTTGAAAATGTCCCTGCCAAGCCCCAGCTCTGCCCAGATCTGCAGTAGTAGGCTCAGGCCTGCCGGGCTCCCAGCACGCTGCGGTGTGGTACGGCAGCTGGTCGTGGTGAGAAGCATCTTCTGGGAAAGGTGAAGAGCCAGGCTCTTGCCTGCTAAATGTTCATGAAATAGCTGGGAAGGTTTTTTCACTGGCTCTTGGCTGTTTGGCTCTGTTTGCCTGGCCAAATTCCAGCCATGCAATGATTTTAGGTTGATAATACTCCCCTACAGTGTCGTGTGGGTGATCCCTTTGTAGGCTCCTCAGCCTTTGTGGTTTAATGCCAAAGAGCTGCTCTGCTCTGTGCTGGCCATGTCTGGTCCTCTCAATCCCCTGGGACACTGGTGCATCTTCCCTGAAGGATCAGCTCACGGGGTTGATGCTCTGTTACACACGGTTTGGCTCCTCACAGATAAAATTCCCTCATCCCAAGCCCTGAGAGTCTGGGGATGCAGCGTGGTCCTTGACTTGTCCCATCTCTGTGGTGTGCTGGATGCTCAGCTGGTGGGTGCATGCAGCGGGCTCCACACAGCTCCTCAAGCCCGCTTGGGTTTTGTCTTCCAGACTATGCAGAGTTCCTGTTTCTCGGGCTCTTCCTTCTGGAGATGTCCTTAAAGATGTACGGGATGGGGCCACGCCTTTACTTCCATTCTTCCTTCAACTGCTTCGACTGTGGGGTGAGCGGCCCCAGGGATGCTGTGGGTGTGGGGGGAGATCAGGATGGCCCTCACAGGGGCAGGGAGCACTTTCTGCCAGGACAGCCTGAGACACCAGGCCCTGGACTGGGTGGTGTGTGCCTCGTCTTTGGGGGTGTTAAGATTCCCTGCAGCAGCCCATCCTGAGCCTGTCTTTGACCCGTGGCTGTGTCTGCTTCTCAGGTCACAGTGGGAAGCATCTTTGAAGTGGTTTGGGCAATATTCAGACCAGGAACCTCTTTTGGGATCAGTGTCCTACGAGCTCTTCGTCTCCTGCGGATATTTAAAATAACCAAGTGCGTATCCACCGTCAGTGCCTGCCATCCATCCTCCCTCTCAGACTGTGGCTGCAGCCCAGATCCAGTCACTCCTGCTTCTGCTTATGGAGTCAGCATCACTGCCAGTGCTCCAGCAATATCTCTGTTTAACTCTGTTTTCTAGGTACTGGGCATCCCTGAGGAATTTGGTGGTGTCGCTGATGAGCTCCATGAAATCTATTATCAGTCTGCTCTTCCTCCTCTTCCTCTTCATTGTAGTCTTTGCCCTGCTGGGAATGCAGCTGTTTGGAGGCAGGTATGTCATGTCAGGGCTGAGGAACAGGGGTTTCTTGGTGTTAAAGCCAAGCGATGACACCCTCTTTAGGGGCCCAGCAAGGCTGTAGCCTTCCCCCTCAGTCTCCTCCCACACGAAAATCCCTGCTCGAGGGCTGCCTTTGGGCTGTGTGGGTCATTCTAGGTTTCTGGTTTCTGGCACCAAATGCTCAGGAGACCTTTTCTGGAGTGGGAGAAGATCCTCCTAAACACAAGAGAACAAATAGCACAGCCATCAGGGCTTTGGTGACCTTGGTGTTTCATCCCATTCGTGTTCTCCTTCTTCCCTTCCCAGGTTTAACTTCATGGATGGGACTCCATCGGCCAACTTTGACACCTTCCCTGCAGCCATCATGACCGTGTTCCAGGTAGGAGCTGAGCTGCCAGGAGGCTCCAGCAGAGGGACTTGGGGCCACCTGCTCACTCCCCTGTGGCTGGGAGGGCTTCTTCACATCAAAAAATTTCCCCTCTATCAGCTGTTGCTTCCTCCCTCTCCTGCACAACAAAGTGGATGGAAAGAGATGGAAACGCTTCCACCTCTGTTGCAGAAGATGAAGAGTTTCAAAACTCTCCTGAGGAGGCTTTAAATCCTCATCAGTTGTGGGGAAGGGATTTGTAGAGAATTCTCAAAGCCTGACAGAAGGCTCACATAGTCTTGTGCATCTGTATGCAAACTCTGAGATAAAAAATGCTGACCTTAGAAAGGCCACGGGATAGGACAGACATTGCTGAGAGAGAAATTGAACTGGAAACCAGTTTCAAATTAAGACCTTGCAAATAGAGTAGGTATTTTGGAGAAATAGAACTGTGGAAGATGCATTGTAGTAGGACCCATGAGGGGTATTTTTAGATTATTGGCTTAGAGGCATCAGTAGCATTGTGTGGCAAAAGCTGATGGGCCAAGAAATGCTTATAATGTAATGAGGAAATAGTTTGGCTTCTGATTGTGATGGTGCGAATTGTAACATCTGTACTATCCCACCGTTCCAGTGAGACTGAAAACGGAATAAAATCTTTCTAAATGCCTCTCAGGAGCCCCATCTCTGGGTCAGAAGAAGGGTTTTTCTGGCCATCAGTGTCCAGTGGGATCTCCCTCAGGTGCTGCAGCTGCAGAGCTGGGTTGTCCACTGCGTGGGGTCTCCTGTGTGTTGGTGGCATAGATGTGCAGGCGATGGGGAGGTGTTGCAGTGCACCCCCCTCAACCCAGCAAGATGTTTCCATTTAAGGAAAAGAGTTTCAGTTTCACCTCAGGAGTTTTAAGGGAGAAGCATCAGAACCTTCTGCTCCTCTCTCACAGTCATCAGCTCAGCGCCAGCACAGAGGCACCTGTTGGTCTCTGTAGCTGTTCCTCAGAAATGTAACTATTTTCCATTGGGCAGCGAGCCAAAACCCCTCCTAACACTCTGAGTGCTTAAGAGGGAGCACAGAGGTGCTGAAAGCTTTTTCAGGATGTCTTAGCAGGTGCAAAAGGCCTTCCTGGCACTGTGCTTTTTGTTTCGTATAGTTTGTTAGTTAGTTAATTACCTTCTATCTTAATGAAAGCCCTTCGCTTTTTCAAAACCCATCTAATCAAGCCATCTCGCAATTATTAACAAGCCGTTTTTGAGAAGTTGCTGGGGTGTGTTGGACCCTCGAAGAGCTAAAAACCTCTGGCTGGTTGAGAGTTCCAGCAGGGAGGTTTGGGTGACAGAGCTGCTGCCGGTGTCCCGCAGATCCTGACGGGCGAGGACTGGAACGAGGTGATGTACAACGGCATCCGCTCGCAGGGAGGCGTGCGCTCGGGGATGTGGTCCTCCATCTACTTCATCGTCCTCACCCTCTTTGGGAACTGTATCCACCGAGCCTGTGCTTCCAGTGCTGACAGCCCCGTCTCCTCTCCCTCTCGGGGGGCATCTCCATTCCCTGCTCGCTGCTCCTTCTTCCCCTCCCGGCTGAGGGAGACCCACCACGGAGCTGGGTGTCCCAAAGGAAGGGCAGGAGCTGTGGGGAGGGGCCCCGAGGGCTGTTTCTGTGGGGTGGGTGAGGGGTTTGTGCCTTTGGCCGAGCTGGCCCCCCTCCCTTGGGAGCTGCAGATACACATGTCCTTAACACCCGGCTTGTGCATCCTTAGCTGCTCTCAGATACTCTGCTGAACGTCTTCTTGGCCATCGCCGTGGACAACCTGGCCAATGCTCAGGAGCTCACCAAGGTACGTTCCTGCTGCTCCTTTCCCTTCTCCTGTGGAGTGAGTGGGGGCAAAACCGTTCAGGCTTTGGTTTAGGAAAATGCTTGGACCTGCTGGTCTTCCCAGGAACACCCAGGCCTCAAGGATGGCTGTAGCTCTTTCTCCATTTAAACTCCCCAGCTGTGTTTGCCATCAGTCAGATGGAGATAACCCAGATCTGCTGGATGGGACCTGGTGTGGGGAGTGCTATCTGCCCGAGCACTCTGGAGATGTGGAGGGGGAAGCTTTTTCCAGAGGTGTCAATATTTATTCCCCAGCTGCCTCCAGGGCAGCAGATGTGATTTAGGATGCAATTTGGGCTGGTGCTTAGCTGCTTTTAAGACCGTGCTGGGGAATATTTGGGGGACGCTAAATTGTCGGGGCACCATCTGGACAACAGTGAGTAGGAGAGAGCTGCAAGGGTCGTTGCCACTCCTCGGAGCAGACCAGTGATCCTGTGGTGCCCAGATTTTTGTAGAGCCCCTGCTATAACTCACATCCCTGAGGCTCACCAGTAATAATTTCCACGCCGGTGTGAATCTGACCCGAAACGGGGCGTGGTGCTGGTTTGCCTGAGGGGTGTGTGCAGGGATCCTCCCACGGTGGGAGGTGCAGGTGGCACTTCCAGGGGCTGCTGCGAGGGATGGGAGAGCCCCACGGGTACCGGCAGCATCAATTAAGAGAGCGCTGAGTTTTTGAAAAGGCTGAATGCTCGCTAATGACTCCTAATGACATTCTTTGCTCCTGAGACACAACCACACTCATTAAAGCAATCCGGTCTCCGACGGGGTCCTTCATGGATGCTTTACCTCCCACTCCGTTTGGGGGATGCCTGTCTGGCCCCTGCGGCTGTGAAGAAAGGGGTGCTGAGCTGGTCTGCGCTGTCTGGGGTTCTCCCACCATGCTCAGCCCTGCTCTTGCCTGGAGTGGGGTGGGTTCACTTATTTAAGCAGCACTGATGCCTTGGGAAGATCTGGTGTGGTGGGGAACCTGCATCCCCACAGCACGAGGGAAATCAAGTGTCTGTGCAAGTGATGCCTTAAGATTTTAGCCTTCATATTTTTCAAATCCTGTACTACATCACTGCATAACTCTGAAGTCCACATAAAGTTTTAGTTAACTAACAGTTAGTTTGTCAGACAAACCAATCCCTCCAGGCCTGAAACTCAAGGACACCCTACTGCCTCAGGCCCTGAAAAGTATAAACAAAAATGAATTATGGGGGAGCAAACTGGGGGAATATGACTTAATTACCTGAAGCCTTAATTGGAGGATTAACCCCTGATATGTAAATAGACCAAACTTAACATTGTCTAAAAAATTCCTGACCATTGTCCACCTTGGGTGTAGCCCCTCTGTGAGGTTTGTGACTGCCCAAGGTGTACCTATTGAAAACCTTTAATAAATACCCACTTTTATTCTCTTAACCTTGTCTAGCCTCTGTTCTAGGTGACCACTCCAAGGCATCAGAAGTACAAGTCCCCCTCAGTCCCTCAAGCCTTGGCATCAAGGGTTGCCCTGCACATCCCTCCCTGCTCCCCATGGCTGAGCTTTCCCTAGGGACCCCGACACCTCACTGAGCAATGCCCCCCTTTTCTCCCCAGGACGAGCAGGAGGAGGAGGAGGCCTTTAACCAGAAGCACGCCCTTCAGAAAGCCAAAGAAGTCAGCCCCATGTCTGCCCCAAACATGCCTGCTATCGAGTGAGTGACTCCCCAACACCGCCCCGGGGACCCCCTGAGCCCAGCCAGGCTTGGAGGGCACAGAGCTGCAGCACAGCCTGGCACGGCTGGTTGGGAGGGCTGCCAGCAAGGAAAAGGGGTCCCCACATGGGGTGACTCCCTCTCTGGGCATCTCTCTGAACATGGGTGGAGGTCTGGGATTGTGCTCCCTACGAGCAGCAGTGCTTTTAGAGAGGTGACAGCATGGGAACTCTCCAGGGAGGTCCTGAAACTGCCAACCTCTGCACCGAGCTGCAGCCTCAGTGCTTGGGCATGGCAAAAATACGCTAAAAGAGGCTTTCTGCCCCAAATATAGAGCTCAAGCACTCAGGGCTGCTGGTAGGAGGCTGGGGAGGAGGAAGGTATCTCAAGTTATTCTTGAGGAGGGGTGATATTGGTTCCTGGGGAGTGTTTCTTCATGGCAGAGCTGCAGGAGAGCAGCCAGGGCTGGGGGAGAAGAGAGCAGTGGTGTCACAAATCTCCCTCAGGCTCCTTCCTTGGGAGCGAATGCAGTTAGGAAAGATGGAGCAGGTTTGTGAAACCATGTTTGATTGTACCAAAATTTGATTTGGGTGAGAAAAAAAAAAAAGCCCCAAACCACATAAACCTCCAGCATGGTGTTAAGAAGCCTTGTCTCTGCATTTCAGCAGGAGAAAATCCTGTTTTTTCCTTCCTAGCTGCCTTTTTCTCTTTATTTTGCGGTGTCATATGGTCTAAATCACATAAAACTTTCAAAGTCAACATTGGAACGAGGCGTTTTGATTTGTTTCCCAAAACAGTACATTTCAGTACAGCTGAAGGGATTATTTTATTTTTTTTCCTCTTCTTCTTTTTTTTTTTTTTTTTTTTAATAGAATCCCTTCCTAGGGAATTTTAGGTTTCGTTATGCTTTGAAAGCTGGCCAAGCTTGTGCACAGCAAAATCTCTTGCAGATTTTGCTGAGAGAAACTGCTGTCTTCAGGGGAGTGCCAATCTGGGGGCTCAGAGGCAGCCTTGGGAACGGCCCCCTCCCTGCTTTGGCAGTGCTGGGATGCTGTGGTCCTGCATCCTGCGTGGTTTTAGGGCCAGCAGGAACAGGGAGTGCTTATAAGGCCTGCCTGATCCCCCAGCAGCCGCAGATTTCACCCTGGATTGGGACCGATGGGATGTTTGTGATAAATCCCAAGTGCTGGGGGGCTTAGGGGAGAGGTGGTGGAGTCTGCGTGTTGGCTCTGCATCTGGATACCAGTGGGAATGTGTTGGATAAAGTGAGGGAAAAGAGAGCTTTAGGCTATGGGAGAGGCTGAGGAATGGGCAGATAGGGCAGAGGAAGAGGGCGAGATGGAATATATTAGGGCAGTAAAGGATTTGCCCACACTGCATATCCCTGATAGAGCTCTCGAGTCACTGTCAGATAGAGGTGGTTGGGAAAACAGATCTGTTCAACCTCTCCTTGTGGTTCTGGTGGCACTGAACAGGGAGGGATTGATATTCACGGGGAGGGAGACTGATATTCACGGGGAGGGATTGATATTCACGGGGCTTTCTTCCAGCTCCTCCCACTCACTGGGAAGGATTGGGGTCAGGCCCGGGCAGTGCCCTGCCATGCTTTGGGGTCCATGGCACACTCAGCCTCAGCTTTGGTGTGCCTTTGGTGGGGCTGAGATTGTGGAGGGACAGCGGGGACAATGCAGCAGTGGCCGAGGCAGAGCAGAGCCGGCACAGGAGTGAGGCCGGGAGCTCAGAGCCGGCACAGGAGTGAGGCCAGGAGCTCAGAGCTGGCACAGGAGCGAGGCCGGGAGCTCAGAGCTGGCACAGAGGGGAGGCCGGGAGCTCAGAGCCGGCACAGAGGGGAGGCCAGGAGCTCAGAGCTGGCACAGGAGCGAGGCCAGGAGCTCCGAGCTGGCACGGAGGGGAGGCCAGGAGCTCAGAGCTGGCACAGGAGTGAAGCCGGGATCTCCAAGCCGGCACAGGAGGGAGGCCAGGAGCTCCGAGCCGGGCCCTGCCTTTGGCTGTGTGCGGACACAGATTCCCATTTCCCATTTCCACGTGGCCTGGTGTGGGTGCCCTGCCCATGTGGGGATGGATGGGTGCTCCCACATGGCCGGGGATGCCATGGGTGGCCGTGGTGCCTGTCGGGGCTCCGTGTTTGTGCCTGGGTGCAGCTGGCTTGCTAGATGGGTGTTTGTGGGCACTGGCACATGGCGGTGCCGGGCCCACTGCATGGATGTGTCCGGAGGCTCAGCTGCTCGCCGTGGGGATGCTGTGGGTGTTGCCTGCAGCTCCAGCCCTGCCTCCAGTGTGGCACTGGGCCCTTCCCATGCACGGGGATCCGTGGAGACCATTGGTGTGACTGGAGCACTGCTCCAGTGAGAGGAGCTGGGGGGATTGAGGTTGCTAAGCCTGGAGACCTTGGAGCACCTTGAGAGGGACTTTAGACAAGGTGGTTTTTTGACAAGGGACAAGGGGAGTGTCTTCAAACTGTTGGGAAGTGAGCACAACACTGAGCCTGCCAGAGCTCGAGAGGCGTTTGGACAGTGCTCCCAGGCCCATGGTGGGATTCTTGGGGTCGTCCTGCGCAGGGCCAGGAGCTGGTTCAACTGGATCTTTGTGGGTCCCTTCAAACTCAGGATGTTCTGTGCTTGTATGATTGCATATTCTCAGGGCCGTGTTCTCAGAGCTTTTCTATGCTGACACAAAGGTTGAAGCCTGGAATCTCTCCAGCTGCCACCGTGTGTGAAGGACGCTGCCAGCCCTGTTACCTTGCTCTGTGTGGGGGCTGCTCAGGTGACAGGAGCTCTGTGGAACCTCAACCTGGCCTTGTGCCTTGTGTTTGCTGGGGAACTTCACGTTCCCCTCTGTGCTCCCAGGGCAGCACCAGCTCTCGGTGATGGCTCTGAGCAGCTCAGGGCTGGCCTGATGCATTGGTTCCTCTTCCCAATTGCCGCGTGTTTCTCGGGAGAAGTCAGTTTGAGCACTCTGGGACAGCTGTTAAACACCCGAGGATGTCTCGGAGCTTCTGAAGGGGCCTGTGCTGCTCTCCAGGCCCACGGCGTGGGGAAGGCTCCCCCAGTGTCAGCGTGGGCAGCCCGTGCCCGGCGTGCCCGCGGATGTGCAGGGCCAGGATGAGGCCGCCGCGCTGCCCGGCTGCCCAGGGAGGGGGGACAGCTCTGTGCGCTGCCCACACGAGTGCGAGGAGGGGATTGAACCCGTTTGTTTTTCCTCCGCAGAAGAGACAGGCGGAGGAGACACCACATGTCGATGTGGGAGCCACGCAGCAGCCACCTGTATGTGGGCGGCGGGGGCGCGTGTCCGTCTGTGCCTCCTGTGCTGTCTGTGCGTCCGCGGGGCCGGGGCACGCCCCGCTCCCCTCCGGCCTGGCTGGCAGGGGCGGGAGCGGGAATTCTGTGTGTGTGTGTGTGTGTGTGTGTGTGTGTGTGTGTGTGCTGTGTCCGTGTGCCCCGTGCTCCCCTCGGCTGTGTGCCAATCCCCCGTGAGCGGTGCCGTGGGCCGGCGCCTGTCGCTCGCTGCCCGTGGGTGTGCCGTGGGGTGTGAGCAGTGCCCGTGCCCCTGTGTGCTCCTGGGTGTTTCCCTGTGCCGCGGGAGTGTCGGGAAGGGCACGTCTGTCTGCTCCAGGTGTTGTTTTACCACGCTGCAGAGGTTTTGTGGCATAGCCCAGAAGCCCGGTGCAGCTCCTTGCCCCTCAGACAGTCAAAACCGCTGCTCCTCAAGCCTCAGGGCAGGCTTTCTACCCGGGATGTGCTGGGAGAGAGGCGAGGAGAGGTCCCTGGATGCAGCAAGAGGGCTCGGCCCGTATTTAAGGTGTCCCCAGGCAGTGACACAAGAGGAAGGAGGTCCCTGCCTGCCTGGGATAGGGCAAGCCAGGATGCTGGCTGCTCCCAGAAGCTTCAGGGCAGCAGCGAAGCTGCTGGGGCTGGTCATCCATCAGCCCGATGCTTTCTGAAGGGGCACGAGTACACCCTCAGCCCCATTTCTAGCCCCTCGCCAGCACCAGAGGGACGCTGGAGGAGCCTTAGCACTGCCTGTAACCCTGGCGTTGGCATTTGCTTCTCCCTGGGAGTCCCAGATGAAGTGCAGGGCGGGGATGGTGCGGGCAGCGGGGGTGGTGACCCCTGGCCGTCCCCGTTGCAGGCGGGAGCGGCGGCGGCGGCACCACATGTCGGTGTGGGAGCAGCGCACCAGCCAGCTGCGCCGGCACATGCAGATGTCCAGCCAGGAGGGCATCAACAAGGACGAGCCGCCCCTCATCAACCCCCACGCCAGCATCTTCCGCAGGAGGAGACCCGGGGATGGCGTCACCCTGGAGAAATGCGCCGAGGAGCAGGGCAAGAGCCCCGAGGGGCCCGAGCAGCCGCTCCCAGGGGCCAACCCCGGCGGCGGCGAGGACAGGACATCCCCCCGGGCCAGGCGGGACAAGGACGCGTGGCAGCAGAAATCCTGCCACGGGAACTGTGAGCCAGGAGAGCAGGACGGGGCAGGAGGCAGCGTCGAGGACAGGGGCAGGATGAGGCAGAGCCAGCGGCGCAGCCGGCACCGCAGGGCCCGCGTGGAGGGGAAGGACACGGCTGGGATCCTGGGGA
>VXBR01003934.1:6132-38017 GCA_013400215.1 Cisticola juncidis | reverse complement strand
GGGGAGCCGCTCGGCTAGCCAGGAGATGGGGCTGGAGGAGGCCAGCACCGCCGAGGGGGCACAGGACGGCGACCGGCGCGGGGACGTGGCTGCAGCAGAGGCGCTCATTCCTCCAGGGGAGCCGGAGGCCAGCGGGGACTCCATCAGGTTGGTACCTGCAGAGGCATCCTGCCATCCCCACAGCTCCTCTTCTTCTATCCCCGTATCTTCTCACACCTCTTTTACTCCCCCGTCCCTACCGCAGGACAAACGGGGTCCCTGCAGGCGACGCCGACCTGATGGGGAGCGGCAGGAAGGGCAGCCCCGCCCGCGGCGCTGCCGAGCTGTCCCAGGGGAAGGCGGGCGCCCTGACGGGGCCGGACNCCTGACGGAGCCGGACTGCAGCAGCCCGGACACGAGCGAGCAGGCGCTGCTGGAGCACAGCCGCACCGTGAGCCGCAGCGAGCCCGACCTCTCCTCCCTCAGCCCCAACACCGAGAAGGCCACCGAGAGCACGGCCATCATGATCGATGTCCACGACTCCGCTGTGGTACAGAGTGAGGACCCGTCTCTCTTTCCTGAGCCCCTCTCCCGGCCCGCGGGGACCCTGCAGGGATGGAGAGCCGCTTGTGTGGCTTTTCCTGCCTGCATCCATCAGCTGGGGGGATCTCCTTGCAGTGCCTCCCTGCAGCACCCCAGTTTTGCAGAGAGCCCAAATGTGCCAGCACCCCCTGGGGCCCGTTTCCCTTTCTCACCCCTTCCATCCACCCCTTCATCTGATCCATCATTTCCCCTTCCTCTCTGCCTGGAAAACTCTCCTATTCCCTGTTTTTCCTGGAACATCTGTAGCCTCCGGCAGCTCGCTGTCACTCAAACCCCTTGGCAGCATCCTCGCTGTCAAGGTGAGCTGCTTTAAACAGAGTTATTAATTAACCAGCAAGGTGAAAAGTGGCCTTGTTAAACCCATTTCATCTGCTCCATCCCAGCAGCTCCTGTGTTTTCTTCCTGCCTAGTCCCTCTCCCTGTGACAGCGCAGGGACTCAGAGCAGGAACGAGGGGGTGGCAGGGACAGCCCAGGGTGTTGTCTGGGTGCAAGGCCGGGCAAAGGCTCTCGCTTTCCTGCAGTTAGCAACAAGACAGACGGCGAAGCCAGCCCCTTAAAGGAGGCTGAGACCAAAGAGGATGAGGAAGAAATGGAGAAGAAGAAGAGGAAGAAGGAAAAGAGTGAGACAGGCAAAGCGATGGTTCCGCACAGCTCCATGTTCATCTTCAGCACCACCAACCCGTGAGACATTTTTCACACTGGGGCTGGGGAGGGCTGCCAGGGGAAGGACCCCAGACATCACCAAAACCAGGGAATCCTTGTGAGAAGGGAGCTGAGCGTCTCCCAAATAGCCGTGCTGAGCAGCCCCCAAGCCCCACATCGCTCTCCCTTAGTGGTACCCACACTCATGGCTCTCTCTCCCAACTGATTGCTAAGCTGGGAATTTTTTATTCATTGTTTGTTATATTTACCTGCAGCTTTCTGTTACTCTGTAGCTCTTCCCCAGGTTGAGCAGCCTGGAAGAGTAAGCACCCCAGTTTCTTAGGGACTCTCCCTGCCTGGCTGTGGGGCTGAGACAGCTGAGCAGAGGGATGCCCCAAGCCCAAACGCCCCTTGGGCTCCCTTCTTTTTGCTCCTCAGGTTTTGCTGCCCTGGGGTGGGCTTTGCACATGGCTGTGGCCTGCCAGGGACTCACAGGGGGGTGGGCTCTGTCCCTGCAGGGTGAGGAGGGCCTGCCACTACATTGTGAACCTGCGCTACTTCGAGATGTGCATCCTCCTGGTGATCGCCGCCAGCAGCATCGCCCTGGCCGCCGAGGACCCCGTCCTCACCAACTCCGACCGCAACAAAGTGATTGCAGCCCCCTCCCATCCCCTGCAGGGCAGGCAGAGCTCCTGGGGGATCCCAGCTCTGGGGGGTCTGTGGGATCGGGTGGTGGCAGTTGCACTGTGACATGGAATCTGAGCTCTTCCCCATCCCCTTCCGTGATGGGCCGTGGGAGGCGCCCGCAGCTTCCCACACGTGGGGTTTAGAGCCTGGGGAGACACCAGGGTGCCTGGTCAGCTGTAAAGTGGCTTGACCTGAGGAGATACTGGCACAGGCACTGGTATGGGGCCGGTGATCCTGGCTAGCAGCATTGTTTCCAAGCCATTTGCATGGGAAGTGATTCCCTCCTGCCTGCACAGGCTGGGTTTGGGGCTGCCCCGAGCTCTTAGGGATGAGGCTGGGTTTGGGACAAGCAAAGCAGCCCTGTGTTTGCTCCTGAGCCAGGCAAGCTGCTGTAGCTGGGTGTCTGGGTGGGCACAGCTTGCTCAGCAGCAGCTGCAGAGCAGCTGTGGCCTCTCTCTGCAGGTGCTGAGGTATTTCGACTACGTCTTCACTGGTGTCTTCACCTTCGAGATGGTGATCAAGGTGAGAGCCCTGACAGGATGCAGCATCCTCGGGAAACAGTTTTGCACTTCTGGTCCTAAATTTAGACGTGGAGGCCTTAAAGTCTGGTTCTCAGCAGAGTGCTCAGCACCTCCTCTATCAGCCTCGAGGCTTGCACAAAATACAAACTCCCAGGACACTGGGATGTGTCTGCAGTGTCCCTGTCCCCCAGCTTCTCCCTTCCACTTGATGTCTGAGCTGCTCATTTCGTGCCTGCTTCTCTTTCTGTATCTCCCCTCCAGATGATTGATCAGGGCTTGATCCTGCAGGATGGCTCCTACTTCCGAGACCTCTGGAACATCCTGGATTTCATTGTGGTGGTGGGAGCACTGGTGGCCTTTGCCTTGGCGTAAGTGGCCCTTGTCCTTGCCAGCTCTCTGCCTTCCCTCAGCTGGGGTGGGAGAAGGGTGCACACAAGGATGTGTGTTGTGGCTACCAGACTCTGATTTCCTTTCGTGTTTTACTTCTCTGCACCCTTCTGCTCTGCTTCTGGGATGGCTCCTGGCAGTGGCATGTGGCTGCTCCAGAGATGTGTTTCTCCTTGTTTGTCAGAAGCTGGTGAGAAAGCAGGCAGGGAGCAAGGCAAGGAAAGTTGGAGATGCTAGGCAGAAGCTGGTGGTGAAAGTGGATTTGAAACAGAGCAGAAGGGGCTGTTAGAGAGCGGGAAAATGGCCTAAAAGTGCCAAAGCTGGAGTTACACACCTGCTATGCATCTTGAGGTGCACAAAGACAGCAAAAGCAGCAGCCTGCCAGGTGGAGCTGCCCTCTGAACATCCTTGTGCTGGAAATGGTACCCCTTGGCTGGTGACTTTTCTGCTGGTCTGAGGGGGACTTTGCTCTGGAGCCCTGCAGGAGTGGGGATGAGGCTGGTGAGCTTTGTGCCAGCATCCTCTGTGCCACCTTGGAAAAGGCTGTGTGCTTGCCCTGCAGCTGCCCCACTGAGCATTGCTTTGAGATTGGGCTCTGGCACTGAGCTTGAGTACTGGTATGTCCACGGTGCCTGTGCCATGGAAGGCAGGAGCACGCAGGGATGAGTTTCCTGCTGCTCTGACATCCCCTGTGCTGCTGGCTGGGGCAGGGTGTGCAGTGAGCAGGGATGTGTGGTGCCAGGGTGATGCTTGTGGGGAAGGGATGCCCCTGGTCCCCGGGGCTGTGCTGCCCCATTGGTGCCCAAGGAGGGAGAGGAGGAGAGGCTCAGGCTCCTTTGTCACACTCTTGTTCTCTCTTTGTGCCTCTGACACGTGGCTGGTGACAGGGGAGGGCCTGGCAGCCACGCAGACGGGAGCCTTGGCCTTCTCCACAGCTCAGGTACCGTGCGGGGCTCTCGGGGTGGCCACCAGGTCCCTTGATGGATTAAAGCCCGTAATCCATCCTCCCATCTCACCCCAGACCAGGCAGCAGCTCCTTCCCCTGGTTCTCTCCCACTTGTACCCCTCTGGCTCGTTGCTTGTGCCTTTCTCGCCCTCCTCACCCCATTCCTCACCCAGTGCTTTCAGCCCCTGCTCTGCCCTTGGGAAGAGCACGGGAGAATTCAGCTCGCTCAGCACAGGGATGGAGCAGCCCCTGGGCAGGGCAGGGGGCTGACTGCAGACCCCAGCATGGGGAAGGGGCCTGGGGCAGGTGTGCTGGCAGGGACAGTGCTCTGAGGCTCTGGAAGGCCACACAGGCCACCAGGAGGGTGGATCGAGCACCCCCAGGGTCTGGCTGATCCCTCCTCTGCCAGGACAGCCCCTCAGAGCATGTCTGGCAGGGCTCAAGGGCATCAGCGGCCTGAAGATGCACTGAGTGGTTTGAGGAGGAGGACAAGGGAGCCTTTTCCTCCCAAGACAGCTTCCATCAAGAATTTTGATGCCTGAAGGAGCACGGGTTGTTGGCTCCTGGGCAGAGGGGTGTCCTCACCAATGATTGTTCACTGTCCCCTTGCCCTCACCCCACGAGAGTGGCACGGTTCCTGCCTGGCCCCTGCAGCTGGCAGGACCCAGCACGGGGCGTGTGGGGAGGCTGCCCAGCACCTTCCAGCCCTGCTGCCCCCTGCCTGCCTCCACCCGTGCTCCTGAGGGAAGGACGCTCCCTCTGGGCACGGGGCAGCTGAATTCTCCAGGGCGAGCACCCCCGTGGGGAAGGCCGTGGCACCTCCTCACTCGTTTGTGACCCGCGTTGGTGTCTGCTGCTCTCTCCTGCAGCCGAGCTGCCTCTGCCACGGGCGGGGCCTTTCCATGCTGTGAACCTGCAGGATTGTCCGTCTGCCCCGCCTCCAGCACGGCTCCTGCTGGAGGAGATGAGCTCATGGCTTCGGGAGTGAAGGGAGCAGAGGCACCACGGTGATTTCCGTGGGTTCAGACATTGTAAAGCATTTATAGGAACACCTGCCTGTCCCGTCTGCAGCCCAGCACCGCCACAGCCACGGGAGCTGCAGGATATTCACCAGCTCTCCTATCCCTCCCATCCTCCCTCCTGGTCTCCAGGGGAAAACTCTGGTGGTGGTGTTTCAGTCTGTCTCTTTTGCTTCCTCCGTGAGCTCTTGGATGTGGGGCTGGAGCGGGGAAAAGCCTCCTTTCCTTCTCCTTCTCCTTCTCCTTCTCCTTCTCCTTCTCCTTCTCCTTCTCCTTCTCCTTCTCCTTCTCCTTCTCCTTCTCCTTCTCCTTCTCCTTCTCCTTCTCCTTCTCCTTCTCCTTCTCCTTCTCCTTCTCCTTCTCCTTCTCCTTCTCCTTCTCCTCCATAGTCCTGGGTGGGTACAGCAATGCCCACAGAGTGGCTGTTGGGGTTACCTCGATGAGAGCAGCTGGTGAAGAGCCCAGCACTTCCCAATAGGAATTCTGGGATGTGCCCTGCAGGTTTCTTGCCCCTTTCCTTCCCCTCTGCACTCTGGTTTTCCCACAGGGGTCCTGTGTGGCTGTGGGCACAGCAGGAGGGCCTTGAGCTGGTTCAGCAGTGCCACCATCACTCCCAGGCTGTCTGCGCCACATCCAAATCCCTGATAACCAAGTGTCCACCCACCCACAGAGCCACCTCTTTGTGTGCCCACTGCTCCCTCGGAGCCCACAGATCCTGAAGGAGAGGCTGTCTCCACTCATCCATAGCTCTCCTCATGGAAAGCTGATACATCAATCCATCCACAGCCTAAATAAAAAGCTGTAGCTCTCCAAAGAGCTCAAATTAAATTAACTGAAATAACCAGAACCACAACTAAAGCCCCTGCTTGCCTCTGCCTTGCTCCAAGGAGGCATTTCACAGGAGTTTTGCAGAGGTGTCCAGGGGTGGTGGAGAGGTTGGTGGAGAGTCTGAGTGGCCAGTATGGAGCCCTTGGTGTGCCAGGGCTGATTACCCAGCAGAGGGGCCTCTTTCCTAGCAGCATCTCCTCATGCCCATTGGCACCAGGACCTGGAAGCAGGAAGGATCCCCAGGTACTGCCAGATAACCTGCTGTGGGGCAGGTCAGCACAGAGGTCCCACCACAGAAGTGCTGCAAAGTTAAATTGTCACCTTTTCAGCACACCTCCCACATGCGAGACCAACACACAGCCAGGGGCTGGTTTTGTGTGTTTTAGGAAATATTTTGCTTACAGGCTTTGGCTCTGGTGCTGAGCACTCTGTGCACGTGGCAGGGACTTGGCTGAAACAGGGGCAGAGGTGTGGTTACAACCGGGACCTTGGAGCCCACCTTGGCTTATCCAGTCGAGTGTCCTGCTGGCATGCAGGAGATCCTGCACTGCAGCTCAGGCTCAGTGGAGCTCTCAATAGAGGTGATTTAGCAGAATTTGGATGGGAGCTCTTGTGGCCTGCAGGGTAGGTTCTCTTGGAGGCACCTGCCTTTGGCTCACTCACCCCTCCTGGCTAAGGAGAACCGTGTACCCTGCTGCTCTTGCCTACTGTCCCACTCCTTGCAGGTTCCTCTTGCAGCAGGGCTTTCTCTACGTGCCCCACACCCAAAACCTCCAGCAGGGAAGGCAGGAGGGGCTTCTGGATGAGTCCCTCCCTGGAGATGTGTCCTATGCTGAAGGGTACAACAATGGTACAACAATGGTCTATTCACCTGCCTTTCACCAAGGTCTGGGGTGGTGGGCAGCTGCTGCAGGGTCCTCATGCAGCTCCCCTGACACTTTCCTTACCTTCCTCCTCTCTTTCTTTCCTGTCTCTGTGCTGGTGCTGCTTGCTGGCTGCGGGGCTGGATCGCCGCAGGAATGCCTTGGGGTAACTATGGCACTCGAGGTCTGGGGGGCTCCTGGGAGGGCAGGGGGGGGGTGCAGGTGGGTGTCAGTCTGTCCAGCCCCTGGGCTGCAGGTGGGGGTCAGCCTGTCCAAGGCCTGGGCCGAGCNGGGTGTCAGTCTGTCCAGCCCCTGGGCTGCAGGTGGGTGTCAGTCTGTCCAATGCCTGGGCTGAGCCTTAGCTGTGCTTCCAGGGACTGCTCCTGGGAGTGCAGGGGGTGGGTGCAGGTGGGTGTCAGTCTGTCCAATGCCTGGGATGCAGGTGGGTGTCAGTCTGTCCAACGCCTGGGCTGACCCTTAGCTGCACTTCCAGGCACTCTTTGTGTGCTCTGCAGGCACTCCTGAGGGCTGGGGGGATCCCCCCTGGGCAGGTATCAGGCACTGCAGTTGTGGTGTCCTTGGTGACAGCTTGCACCAGCTGAGTGCTGCCCTAAAACCCTCACCCCAGCCCTCAGGCAGATGCCCTGGGCCCTTATCCAGGCCCTATTTCTAAGCAAAACAGGAGCAAAGTGAGTCCTAGGTCTGTCTGTACAGTTGCTTCCCATGCTGTGCTCCTAGGGAGGACTATTAATTAGTGGTTTTGTTTACATCTTGTAATGATTAAGCCCATTATTGTACTCCCTGCTGCATTAACCCTTGCCAAGGAGCTGTGTAATTGGGAGCATCTGTTGTTGCAAGTAATTTCCTTGACGTTTTCCAAGGGTGCCTGGTGGATCCAAGCTGTGTCACCTTCACCAGGACCTCGCTGCTTCCCCCTGAGATCCAGTCTGTAGTTAAAAGACTGGAAACCTTCTGGTATTGTGGTTGGGGAATAGTCATCATATGCAAGAAATGAGGGTCATGAGGGGGCTTTTCTAAGGAATTCTGCTGGTAAGCTCTGCCTCCCTCAGCTGACTTGGGGTGAAGGCAGGAGTGGCCCTGATCTGGAGAGACCTTAGAGACCCTTCCAAGGCTCCAACCTGTGCCTTGGGCAGGGACACCTTCCAGTAGACCAGGTTGTTCAGGGCCCCATCTAACTTTGCCTGGAACGCTTCCAGGGTTGGGCCACCCACAGTTTCCCTGGCAATGCAGGCCCCACTGAGTGAGCCTCCCTCACTTTATTCTGAATTTCTTGCAAGTGGAAGGAAAGAATTGGCAGTGGTGGTTGCCCTGTGCAAGCCCCGTTTGCAGACAGCGTGTGCCTGAAGGAGGGAGGCAAACCTGCTTGTGCTGCGTGTGCCCTGCAAACCTCCTGGCACTGCCTGCCCCAGCCCTGGCACTGCTTCCCACAGCGAGGGGTTTGTTGAGGTCACTGGAAGGGTGCTGATCCTGGAAAGAGAGGATTGCCTTGTTTTCCATCCCTGTCAGCACACGTGCTGGAGGAGCTGTGTTTAGGTGGGCTGAGTGCTCAGCGGTGTTTGTGCCCCTCTTCACACGTGCTGGGAAGGTGGTGTTGGCAGTTCAGCTCCCCAGGGCACCCAGGTCTACAAGGTTTTTGTCTCTCTGTTCCATTTTTGGGTGCCTGTGCCTCCCTCCAACGTGGCAGGACCAACAAGGGCCGGGATATCAAGACCATCAAGTCTCTGCGTGTGCTGCGGGTCCTGAGGCCGCTGAAAACCATCAAGAGACTGCCCAAGCTGAAGGTAACGAGCTCCACCTCCTGCCTTACATCCTCTCCTTCTCTTCCCTGGGAGCAGGAACAACCACTGTGATTTGTTTGTGAGCAATAACCAAGTTGTTTTTAAAGCTTTTGAGGTGTTTTAGGAGCCCCATCTGCAGCCACAACAACCCCTCAGGCTGCTTCATGTCTGGAGATGCAGTGAGATTTTAAAAGCAAGCCTGGACCACTGCAAGGTGTCCAGGAGTAGTTCCTCTGCCACTGAAAGTGGGGCTTGAATGGACAAAATGGAACAAAGCCTGGATGTTCTCCTGAAAAATAGGCTGCCCTGGTTTTGGAGAGCTCAAATCTCTTTCCAAAGTTTTTGATCTTTCCCACCAGAGCAGGTCGCAAACAGCTCCAGGTTTTGTGTGCTGTGCTGTCACGCTGTTGCACTGGGGAGGGATTTCCCATCTCACTAATGGGATTATTTCTGCATCACAGGTAGGATTATGAATTTCCCTACCTTGGCTGATGGGGTACAGAGCCAAAAAAAGAGTATGACATTGAGGAAGCCCTTTTTTTAAACTTGTGGGTGGTTTGGCTGATTGATGAGACCCAGAGTGGCACTCCAGAAACATGGGGTTTGACCCCAGCTCTCCAGTAGAACTGGATGGAGTCAGCCTGTGTCAGTTCATTTCTGGAAGTGCCTGTCTCCATCATGAAACAGGGATTAGGACAATCCCCTCTTGAAGTGCTGTGAGAAGCAGGGCTGAGAGCACTGAGGAACGTGCTGCTGTGGCAGGCAAGGGTGTTTGCTCTGCCTTGTTATCGGGGCGATGCGAAACGATGGAGTGTTCACTAATTAGTCTTGAGTGCTGCTAATTACATCATTAGGATGGTCCCCTGTCTGCTTCCCTGGTTGCAGAGAACACTGAGGATACATATATCCATCCCTGGTGCTGTCTCAGGGGTGGCATGGTGCCTCCACGTGTGCTGTGGGTACTCTGGCTGTTAACCTCCTTCACAGCACAGCTTTTGGCCTGGAAGAAGGCCCAGCTCTTTCCCTGTTTCCCCAGCAAGCAGCCTGGTCTTGGTCCTGCCCTTTGCCAGGGCTGTGAGTTCCCAGGGTGAGCTCTGCCCTCCCTTCCAGGCCGTTTTTGACTGCGTCGTGACATCTCTCAAGAACGTCTTCAACATCCTCATTGTCTACAAGCTCTTCATGTTCATCTTCGCCGTCATCGCCGTGCAGCTCTTCAAGGGGAAGTTCTTCTACTGCACTGACAGCTCCAAGGACACGCAGAAGGACTGCATGTAGGTGCCCCTGGAGCAGGTCTGGTGCTGCTGACCCCTCTGCAAGGGCAGGGCGCTGGGCCATGTCTGTGTGGTTCCCCATTAAGTCCTTGGCCATGACTTCCTCCTGGGGACGGCATGGGCTGAGCCCTGCCCCAGTGCTGTGGCCCATCCTTCTGTGGGGTGCAGAGCCCTTCATTTGCTCCTGTTCTTTCCTCCTTCTCTCTTCTGCTTTGTTTTGCCCTTCTCTCTCTCTGCCCTTCTTTGTGGTGGTGTCCAGATTCTCCCTACGTCTCCCTCTGGGAGGAGAGGTGACGCCCCCCCACACACACCCACGCTGCCCCCAGGGCTCAAACCCACCACCCCATACTCTGGCAACCCCAAAGCCCAAGGTCACTGCTTCCTCCCAACCTTGCAGAGGGAACTACGTGGACCACGAGAAGAACAAGATGGAGGTGAAGTGCCGGGAGTGGAAGCGGCACGAGTTTCACTATGACAATATCATCTGGGCCCTGCTCACCCTGTTCACCGTGTCCACTGGCGAGGGGTGGCCCCAGTGAGTATTCTGCTCACCTGTCCCCTCCAATAGGGCTGGTCACATCCCTCTTGGGTCAGGTTACACCCACTGGGACTGAGACAGGAGCTGCTGGGCAGGGAGGCAGAGAGAATAATAAATTTTACCAGCACAGAATAGCCCCTCTGTGAGGCTGGGGCCATGGCTTCTTCCTTAGGGAATGAATGGTAGATAGTCCCTTTGCTGCATGGCCCAGAGATATATTTTAGGTCAATGTTAGGGATAATGGTAGGACTGGACCTGTCTAAATGCTCATGTGAGTTTGGGCAATATTTTTCCCTCTGTGTGCAGAGCACAGGAAAATCCATTTTCCATCAGGGGCGTGGCAAAGCACCATAAAACAAGCTGTAGCCGTTTAAAAGGGTCATCCTTGAAAGCAGACTAGGACAGAGCTTTACTTTGTCCTTACACAAGCATGGACAGACAGGGCTGGGTCCCACTGGAAGTGATGGATGTACCCCTGGTTGCTTTTCCTCACCTCTCTGCCCACAGGGTGCTGCAGCACTCGGTGGATGTGACGGAGGAGGACCGCGGGCCCAGCCGCAGCAATCGCATGGAGATGTCCATTTTTTATGTCGTCTACTTTGTGGTCTTCCCTTTCTTCTTTGTCAACATCTTTGTGGCTCTCATCATCATCACATTCCAAGAGCAAGGGGACAAAATGATGGAGGAGTGCAGCCTGGAGAAGAACGAGGTAGGGTCTGGGGAGGGGGAATGAGGACATTTCCATGGGGTTTTTGGCCATTTGGGAGCTTGGAACTCCCTTGCTGTTGGAAAGGTGAGAAACCCCCAAGCCAGCTGCCTTCCCAGGCCATGAAGGAAAGAATGGTGGCAGCCCCCAGCTCCCAGGTGGGGCCTGATGGGTGTTCCTGTGTTGCAGAGGGCCTGCATTGACTTTGCCATCAGCGCCAAGCCCCTGACGCGGTACATGCCCCAGAACAGGCACACCTTCCAGTACCGCGTGTGGCACTTCGTGGTGTCCCCGTCCTTTGAGTACACCATCATGGCCATGATAGCCCTCAACACCGTGGTGCTCATGATGAAGGTGAGCTGGTGCTCAGAGCAAGGCTGTCGTCTGGGCTTGGAGCAGCAGGGTCAGTCAGGGTGGGTTTGGCCATGGAGATGCTTTGAGGCAGCGCCTGTGTGGGAATTCCCTCGGCACATCCACATGAAACAACACAGGACCCGAACTGGGGGTGGTGCCTTTTCTAGAAGAATGACCCAAATTATTTCGACCTCTTAACTACTGCAGGCAGATCTGGATTTCCTCTGTGCTCCCCTTTAGAAGAAGTGGCATTCTGTCCTGGGGGAGCGGTGGAGAGAGTAAAGAGATGCTCTTGATGCCCCCAGGGCAAGGAACACAGACCACCACAGGCCTGTCCTGAGGGAGGGGTGGAGAAAGGAGGGAATTCTTGAGGCAGCCAGGGCAGCAAACCTAGGCCACACTGGGTCTGTGCTGGGACAGTCATCAGCCAAGAGGCTGGCAGGCCCCCTCCTGGCTAGTGCTGTCTCTGTTTCCATCAGTACTATTCTGCTCCATACACCTATGAGCTGGCCCTGAAGTACCTGAACATCGCCTTCACCATGGTGTTCTCCTTGGAGTGCGTGCTCAAGATCATCGCTTTCGGCTTCCTGGTGAGTGCCTCTCCTCTTCTTTATGAGGGTGTTAATTTGGGCTCTGGCAGTGCACAGATCACAGAGGGAAGGTGTTAATAGTGTGAGGTTGCTGCTAATTATTTTGGATCCTGGCCTGAGAGCTGCCTTTGGGTTGGAATCCTTTGGCTCTCAATGCACTTCCCAGTGCTGGATGCTGCTGGGGGAAGCCACACTGCTGCTTTACTTGCCTTGTGCTCTGTGCCTGGACCATGCATGTTCTGTGATGCTGCTCTGTTAGAGCCCACTGCTGCTGCACCTACTGGTGGCTGTGCTCCCTTGTCTGCACAATTCAGGAGGTGCTGGTGCACTCCTGTCCTGGGGCTGGACCAGCTAGACCAGACCTGAGCACCTCCCTGTCTGATTCACAGTTCTCAAGCTCCCTGCTGCTCATTTGGGATCTGAAACCATGGATTGTTTCTTCTTCAGCTATTCTTTGCTGCTTATGGGAGACAAAGCCCACCATCAGGAGGGTTTCTAGCCACCCTCCTTGGTCCCAGTAGCACCAGTCATGGTTATGTTTGGTCTTGTATCAGCTGCTGCACAAATAGCAGGGGCTGGGATGTGTCCAGGTATCTGTGAGGAGATGGACAGAGCAGCCTCCTGGCTGTGGGGGTCAGTGTGCTGAGCTGTTGCAGCCTGACCTAGGCTGTGGCTACTTTTCCTGCTCCCATTTACCATGGTGGTCCTTTGGATGCATGAATCATCTCCCAGGAGAAGCTGCTTGCTGCAGACATGCCCAGGTCTGCCACTGTCTCAGACACAGGACGGTGTTCCGGACCGTGGCTGCATACAAATGGGCTGTGAGGGCTCCACACTGCCCGTGGGCAGCTCTGGCCCATGGCCCAGTGCCTTTCAGACCTGCCATCCCTGAGCTCAAACCCACGTTCCCTCTCTCCCTCTTTTGCAGAATTATTTCCGGGACACCTGGAACATCTTTGACTTCATCACGGTGATTGGCAGCATCACGGAGATCATCCTGACGGACACCAAGGTGAAGCAGGGGCTGGGAGCAGCGGGCTGTGGGTGGTGCTGGGGTCTCCCACCTCCCTCTGACTCTCATCCTCTCCCAGCTGGTGAACACCAGCAGCTTCAACATGAGCTTCCTGAAGCTTTTCCGGGCTGCTCGGCTCATCAAGCTGCTCCGCCAGGGTTACACCATCCGCATCTTGCTCTGGACATTTGTGCAGTCCTTCAAGGTCAGTCTCGTGTGCCCTGTCCTCTGCCCAGGCCACCAGAGATGTGGTGCTGTTCCAAATACGGGCTGTTCCCAAGGCCTTTATAGGATCAGCACAGCTCACCTGTGTGTTTTGCACTCCTCTGGGGCTGGACCTGTGATAGATGAGATGACTCATCTGCTTCTCTCGCAGGCACTCCCCTACGTCTGCCTCCTGATTGCCATGCTCTTCTTCATCTATGCCATCATTGGGATGCAGGTGAGACAGATGTGTCCATGTGTGACCCTGTGGCACAGGCGGTGACACCAGCATGTCCCCAGGAGCGAGCTGTGTGCCTGCCTGTCATTGCTGCGCCCTCTCGCAGTGCCAGGAAGGTGCCGAGGATGGAACAGCTTCTCTGGGAGCTGCAGGGCCCCCTGCCCTGGGGAAACTGCCAGGGGCTTGTTCAGTCAAGCTCCACAGCTGCCTTCCCAACTGGTGCCTTTGGAGCTGTGGCCTTGGGGACTCAGCTGGGTGACTGCCACCCATCCCGTTCCTGTATCTGTGCCACTGACGATCTGTTTGGGTGCTCATGTTTAGGGCCCTGCCGTGACCTGCCAGCTGCTGGGGGCTCTGCAGAGCACGGGGAGGCGTCAGCCTGGCAGGCTCCAGCTGGTGAATAAGAGGCACGTGAGCTGAACCCCTGAGCTCTGCGGGGCTGGCTCGCCTCTGCTGTGACTAAATCCCACGCTGGAGATGTGACACAGCGTCCTCGACGACGAGCACTGGGGATGTGGAGCTGCCTGATGAGCTGCTGCAGTACCCAACGCTGATTTTGGGGCAACAGAGGGCCCTGGCTTGTGCTGTTCAGGATCTTCCAGTGCTGTGCCTGGTTTTTGCCACCCTGTCCTACACACCTCGGCACCAGCTCCAGGTGTTCTCCTGAACAGCCGCCATCTGACTCAGCCCCCCTCCCTGCTGGGTGGTAGTATTGGATTTTTAAATTTTATTTTTTTTTTAACACCATTGTGAACAAATCCCCAAGCAGTAAAGTCTGTGGGCGTTATTTGAGCAAAATAGCTGGAGGCAGAAAATATTCCACAATTACACATTCCAAAAAACCTGTACAGGGAAAATATACTCTGCAGTTGGTGTATTTTTAGGTTCAGGGAAAGGGGAATAAATATTTAACAGTAATAACAGCACATTTTTCCAATTTGAGGCACTTTACGAATGTTCGGTATGTCTTACCACAGCCTTGGCTGAGGGTTGCTGTTAGAATATTGTCTGTACTTTGATCTTGGTTGCCTCTCTTGGCCCTGGGGGTGGTGGGGTCTGTCCCTCCCTCCCTGAGCCCTTCCTCACCCTGTTTGCAGTGCTCTGCCTGACCCCAGCATCTCAGACCATTTCTCCACGAAGGGAAAAGCTCCTGGGAGCATCCAGGACTGTGACCCAGCACCCACCCAGGGTGGTGGGACTTTGTTGAGCATAGCTGGGGTCTCTGGGTGCCATGTGGTGCTCGGGTGGCATGGAGGGATGGATTTGGAATGGTTGGACTCAGCTGATCCCCGGCCCTCCGTGCTCCTGTTTCCATGGTAGCTCAGCCTCTCGCAGCCTTTGCCACCCACAGCAAATCCCTGCCAAGGAGAGGAGAGTCTCCTTCCCCGATGGCTGCCTGGCACCAGCTCCTTGGCACGCTGGCTGTGCACCAGCCTGTGTTTGCTGGGGTGCTTTTCGTGCAGTCACAGAGTCAGAGGATGCTTTGGGTTGGAAGGGACTTTAAAGGCCACCCTGTCCAGCCTGTGGCAGGAGCACCTTCAGCTACATCAGGCTGCTGGGAGCCCTGTCCTACCTGACCCAGAATGCTTTCAAGGACGGCAATGTGAACATGGAGCAGCTGTTTCCCTGGCTGACGAGCTCTTGTCTGAAGAGCTGAGCCCTTTCTCCCCCTTCTGTAGGTTTTTGGCAATATCAAACTCGATGAGGAAAGCCACATTAACCGGCACAACAACTTCCGCAGCTTCCTGGGCTCCCTCATGCTCCTCTTCAGGTGAGAGCAGCGTGGGAGATCTTCCTCCACCTGCCAGAGCTGTGTTTAATCTGGGCAGGGGGTGGTGATGGTTCTCCGGGGGACATCCTGACTCCGTCCCCTGCCACCACGAGCTGCTGACAGGGCTGTGTTGGGGACAGGAGTGCCACTGGAGAGGCATGGCAGGAGATCATGCTGTCCTGCCTGGAGGGCAAAGGCTGTGAGCCCGACACGACGGCCACGTCCGGGCAGAACGAGAACGAGCGCTGCGGCACCGACCTGGCCTACGTTTACTTTGTGTCCTTCATCTTCTTCTGCTCCTTCCTGGTGAGCTGCCTATTCTGAGGGCTCTGGGGATTCCCCTTTGTCAGCACCCCAGTCATCAGGTCATCTTCCATCACCCTCCCTGCAATCACTCTTCTCTCCCTTCCCTTTGGTCTTTGTTGCCTCTCTTGGCCCTGGGGATGGTGGGGTCTGTCCCTCCCTCCCTGAGCCCTTCCCCATCCTGTTTGCAGTGCTGTGCCTGGCCCCAGGCTGGGCACCATCACAGACCATTTCTCCACCAAGGGAAAAGCTCCTGGGAGCATCCAGGACTGTGACCCAGCTGCTTCTTTCTTCTCTCTCCCTTCCCTTCTCTGCTCTCTCTCCCCCCACTTTCTTTTCTCTCTGCCTTTCCCCCTTTGATTTTAGATGCTGAATCTGTTTGTGGCAGTCATCATGGACAACTTTGAGTACCTGACACGTGATTCCTCCATCCTGGGCCCTCACCATCTGGATGAGTTTGTCCGGATCTGGGCAGAGTATGACCGAGCAGCGTGGTATGTAGCCAGCTCCTTCTCTCCCAAGCAACCTCTCAGAGCTGGTTTTAAACCAGGGTCTCTGTGCTCTCCTAGTGGAACTGTGGTTCTCAGTGATGTCTAGGATAGTCAGGGACGTGCTGCTGTCACTTGTGGTGGCTACAAGGGCTGCAGCAGCTTCTTGTACTCATTGATGGCACAGGCGTCTTGGGCGATGTTCAGTTTGCCATGGGGTTCATCCTGAGTGCTGGACGTTCCTGCTCTTCCTTTCCAGATCCCTCTCAGCCTCCTTTCCCATCCCCATGCACCAGCTGGGAGCCTTTTCCCTGAGACTGGCTCCATCCCTTGGTCCCCAGCGCCCGCAGCTCCTGATAAGAGCAGGGCTGAGCAGGGCTTGTTCCCACCTGTAGGGATCTGCTGGCTCCTGCCACACCTCCTGCAGAGGACTCTGTTTGGGGAGCTGTGTTCTGTGCTGGCCACTCCTCTGCAGACGGGAGGGCTTTGGCTCCTGCACTCCTGTCCTTGCTGATGAGGACCTTGGAGAGCAGGGCTCCCATTTGGAGGCAGCAGCCTGTTCCCAGCACTGGGATGGGCTCTCAGGGCCCGTACACACCCTGGGTGGCCGGATTTTGGCTCTGCTCCTGCTGCTGCTTGGGGCCTTGCTCTCCACTGCTCCTCCTCCTCGGATGGTCCCGAGCATCCCTAGAGCAATGGGGACCCTTGGCAGCTCTGGGAACGTGCTTGCCCTTCACTCAGCCCCAGCACCACCAGGGTGCCTTGTGTGGCCCCTCCAAGAGCCCAGGGACTCTTTAGAGCTGTGATCCACCACTGCCAGGGAGCCTGTGCCCTCTTAACTCTTGGCAGCCCCACACGCTCCTTTTGGAGACTCTTTGCCTCCAGGGCCTGCCCTCAGGAGATCACCCCCAGCCAGGGTGTTTTTTATGCCCAGTATCAGCTCCAACCAGAGAAAGGAGAGAAGGTGGAGTAGTGAAACACCCAGCTGCTCGCTGTGGGGTGGCTCCTGGGGAAGGGTCCTCACACCAGGCACTTGATTCACTCTCATCACCCACAATGGTGCCCTCGGTGTCCAGGAGCCACCATCAAACAAGCCTGAGCTGTCCTGTCCATGCCATGTGCCCCTCTGATTCCTGAGCAAGCCATGCTTGTAGCCAGTGGTTAGGGGACATGGGACACAGTGGTGGCAGCCCTGGCCCCGGGCCAGGAACGGGTGAGTACATCCCAGGAGCTCTCCCCGCATCCCGACAGTGCTGCCAGCACACGGAGCTCTCCTGGGGACAACATCCAGCACCAGGGGGGAGCAGGGTGGGGTTTGTCCAGGCGGTTGGGTTCTGGTTGGGTCTTTGTCTCTGGCCAGCAGTGGAGAGGGGATGGGAGAAGAGCAGGAGAAGGGAACCGGAGGCAAAGGCGCAGGGCAGGACGGTGACGCCGCTCTTCGCCTCCCCGCGTGGTTTCCCTCCCAGCTTGTCCAAGGATGCCCGGGAGGCTGCAGCAGCTGCACCTCAGCACTTCCACCCCACGTGGTCCCGCTTCCCAAAGGGCTCTGGGCTGGAGCAGAGGGGGGAGCTCAGCATCCTGCACCCCTCCTGCCAGCTCTGTGCCTCGGCTGCTTCCTTGTGTCTGTGGTGCGGGAGGATACGGCCGTATCCTGGAATGGCTGCACCGGCTCTGGGCAGATGTGCTGCTGTGGGAGGAAAGGGGGATGTGTGTTTGGGAAAGTTTGCTTCTAATAATGTGCACCCTTGGCAGAGCTGGGCTGGTGGTCGGAGCGCAGGACTGGACTGGAGAGCCCCAGGTGCCACAGCCACCAGCTGGTCACATTATCGCTCCCTTCTCAGGTTTCCCAGATCTTGGAGGCACGAGTGGCTCAGCTGCCAGTCTCACTGGGACCCCGTGGCTCTCAGAGAGTTGGCTGTGTGAGGACAGGGGCTCTGGTGATGTGACGGGGCACAACTCCACGGGCTAGAACTCCTCCAAGCTGCAGGCTCACCCTGTCTGAAATCCCACCAGGCGCAGGGGTCAGGAGCACACTGAGGAAGGGTCACGGGGTGGTGCCCACCCCCAAAACTGCCCTTCTCCAGGGTGAAGATGGGACAGCGTGAGGACACACGAGCCAACTCTCATGGTAGAAAAGGCAGTAGCTGATGCTCACAGCTTTCTCCTCTCTGGGCCTGACAGAGCCAGAAGGAGAAGAGCTGTGCTCTGCTGGGGCTCTTGCCCCACAGACGGCCCCAGCATCCCCCCGTTAAGCTCTCCATCCTCCCCTGCACCCTCTCAGTGTCCTATTAACCCACCTGTGCTTCCTTTGCAGCGGCAGGATCTCGTATAAGGATATGTACAAATTAGTACGGGTGATCTCGCCTCCTCTGGGCCTAGGAGAGAACTGCCCCTACAGGGTGGCGTGCAAGGTTTGCCTCCCAGTCCTCCGCCACGACCTGGCCACGGGACACACCACCCACCCCTCCCTCCCGCTCCACTGCCACCGCGCCTCCCCAGGGAACCCTGACCTTGCTTTCCTTCGAGTTTAAAGAGGTCCACTGCCTCCCAGAGCCAGCAGCTGTTCCCCTCCAGGGGAGGCATCAGTGGGGTGCTCAGAGCCTCCTGGGGTGGGTTTTGACAAATTGTGCCCCTCCCCAGCCCCTGGTTCCAGCGGTGCAGAGCGCCCCGAGGGGCGCCAGGCCAGATGCCACTGTCCCTGCTGGACTTGTCAAAGCACCTCACACGGGACAGCGAGGTTTTTGGGAGGGCTTGCTCCTCAGGAGGGAAGGAGGGAGCAAAGGCTGGAGGATGTTGGGGATTTGGCTGTTGGTTTGGACAGTGAGGGCTGGGGGAGGACGAGGAGGCCAGGGTGAGCCCCGTCCCTGGGGGATGCTGTGCTGTACCCAACACCCTGTCCTCCAGAGTGGCACTTTGGAGGACAAGCAGCCGTGTCTCTGAGGAGCAGGACTCTTGCACATAGCTTGCTGGATCTGCCTGGGAGATGGTGACACCAGGGCACGCCTCTGGAGCTTGGCAGCTCCTCTCCCCTGAGCTCAGTTCCTGGCTGCTGGCCACGAGTCCAGGGCAACGATTTGATCTCCTTGTGTGTCTCTGACTTGAAGGATTTTTTAAAATTTTATTTTGGGGTGACAGTTGAGCAAAACCCTGCACCTGCCGCATTCTCTGAAGTGCCAGGACACCTTTGTGCCAATGGCATGAAAGGATGAATCACAGAGCCTGCTCTTCCTTCTGCATCCCTCACGGCATCCAGGGTGTATGAGGGAATGCAGACAGACCCAGCTCTTGCCTCTGCAGAGGAGGAGGAGGAGAGTTCCTTGCTCCAGCATGGAGTAGTCACCACATCCTTCTGGAAACATCAGAAAGGCTTTTCTTCTAGCTGGCACCCCTGGAACAGCTCTGTCACCCTCCACAGCTGGACCTGGGGACGGTTTTGCCAGAGGCAAAGCAGCGCAAGGAAGACAAGGCCTGGATGATTGGTCATCTCATATAGGAAGATGTATTTAGGAACAGGAGATTTCTTGCAAGAATCTCAGATGGCTCATCTGTTCCAGGAAGGGCTCCTTAGAGTCACTCCACTCTTCTCTGCTGCTGCATCCCTGGCAAAAGGTGGCAGCTTGGCTGTGGCACCTGCTCAGGTCCCTTCAGGCAGAGGACACCCTCGGGAGGAGTGGTGAGCCCTTCTCAGCAGGGCTCCACTGGCGGATGCTGCTCTCCTAAGCTGGGTCACCTGGGGCTCAGAGGGCAACCTGAGATGCTTCCTTGGAGGAGGGAGTCTGGGAGCCATCGGATTTCTGCTGACTGTGGATGGGCACAGCAGTGAAGGTGCAAAACCTCAAGGAGAGGCAGAGGAGCAAGGAGTACAGCTGAGAACAGCTTCTGTTGGCATGTGGGGGAGACCATCCCCATCTCTACCTTGTGTTACCTCGCTCTCCTCCTCCCTGTGCAAGAGATATTTCAAGAACACAAGATTTTTCAGGAGTTGCTATTGCCCTGGAACAATTCCCAAAGGATAAAAAAAAAATCCATGTGGTTGTTGCAGCTTGCCAGATCCCAAAATGCCAAGTCAGCTTGCACACCTCTCAGTTCAGTGAGCCTGCTTTGCTTGTCAGGTGAATGCTCCACAGATAATATCCCTGTGGACATCACCTCTTCCTGAATCTACTCTCACAGCTCTCACTCCTACCAGCCTGTGTGGCACAGTACTTATTTCCTAACCACAGGAGGACACATTTCCCACATTTCCTCCTGTGCCACTCACAGGCTTCTCTCAGGGCCAAGCCATCAGTCCCTGGTGGTTTTACAGGCCCTCTTGTGCTGTGGCCGTGGGTCACACCTCTGTCCGGACACAGATAGATGGGTCACATCCCCCATCCCGGATGTGCCCATACTTGGACCTGGGGGTCATCCTGCTCAGATGGATGTCATTCCACGTGCCACAGTCTGGGGGGGAAGTGGGCACAGCTGTGCTGCTCAGAAAGCTCCAAGATCTCTGCTCTGAGGAGCAGCAAAGTGTGTGGTTCTGACATGATCCATCTTGGTCCCTGACACAAAGCCTTCCTCTCGTGGACTCCCTTCCTCCCTCGTTGTGTGAAGAATCTCGGTGTGAAAGGCAGTGCCTGTGCTGGGTTCCCCAGAATGGCCCCTGCCAGGAAGGATGGCTGGAAGATCACTCTCTTGCTTCCTTTTTTGCACTGAATTCACGCATGAAAATTTTGGTCATCTCACCCTGAGTTGGTGTGCATCCAGCTCTGCTTGCGGACTCCTGGATATTTCCTCTTGATCATCCTGCTCATCCTTCTCCAGTGTTGTTATCAACCATCTTTTGGGTGTGACTGGCTCAGCCTGTTCTGTGCCTGCACCCCAAACAGCTCCTGTCACCCCTTCTGTTCACATCTGAAATGCCAGGGATTCTCTTGGTAGGAGCCTTTTTGACCAGGGGGCTGCTGCTTCCAAACCCTGAGGAGAGGTGATCTCGTCTCCCCTTTCCACGCTGCTCTGAGCACATTCTAGGCAAGAAGCCAAGATCCCGTGGGGATGCTTAATTTCTTGGCAGTGCCCTCTCTCACAGGGATGGGCTCCTGTCCAGCAGGGAGGTGTCACAAGGCTGCCCCGGCCCACTGACCATCCTGACCCTTGCAGTGCAGGCTGGGAGCCTGGCACGGGGGGAAGACGAGGTGCCCAAGCCCAGGATCCCTGGGAGATGCGCAGGGAGAGGGAGAGAGCCCAGCTAGGCCAGCCTGGCAGAGAGCAGCCCCGGGTGCCCGTTTCTGGTGGCATTCTGTGCTCAGCATTCCCAGGCAGGTCCTTACGGAGCAGAGGAGTGCGAGGGGAAGGGGGGGGTCCCGCCCTGACTGCTCCCCTGGGAAACCCAAGCGAACCCCAATGTTGGAAGGCCCAAACAGCTGCCTCTGCTGAGACTCTTTAAACTCCAACCTGGTGGAACTTGCAGCCGCATGTGGGAGCGAGCCAGGGCGGGAGCATGGCATGCCCAACTTTTCCTCCCGGTTTTTTTTTCCAGCCGATTCAGCATGCCTTTTACGCTGGTGCATGGTGGGAAAGCGGTCCATCCGCAGAGCCGGACGGAAGCAACTGGGCATCTTCCTTTGACAAGTGACCCTGGCCCACTGCCTTCTATGCAAGATGCTGCCTCCCAATTGCATAGACCCCATGAGCTGGGGATACACAGCCTTTGGCTATGGGTTAGGTGGCCATGCCAAGCCGTACCAGGCACCCCCCGGGAGGGAAGATGCTCCGGAGGCCACAGAGCACCGTGGTGCAAACCACCCTTATCTCAAATAACCCATGGCTCGAGTGCCGTGTATCTGATTTATACCACTCGCACACAGCCCTGGAACCTGTGGGACGAGGTGGGGGCTGCTGGAGGGCTTTAGGAGAGGGGTTGAGGCCAGAGGAGTCGTCCCAGGCTGGTAACGAGACAGGCGCTTGAGGCCAGCAGCAGAGAGGAGAGGGGTGAGTTGCTTTCTGCCAGCATTCCTGGGTCTGTGTGAGCAGTGCTATAAATCCACATCAGGACAGTCTCTCATGTATGATTTGCCTTGATTAACGGGTTTCCTGTTCTTTTCCTGTTTGTCCGTTTGTTTTTGTTTTGTTTTTTTTCTTTTCTCTCCTGTTTCTCCTGTACTATTTTTCGTTTGTACGTTTTTCCGCTCTCCGGGAATGCCTTCCTCTCTCTGCATCTCCCTCCCTCCCCTTCCCCCTCCATGAGCAGTGGCCGAATCCATTACACTGAGATGTATGAAATGCTGACTCTAATGTCACCACCGCTAGGCCTCGGCAAGAGATGTCCCTCCAAAGTGGCCTATAAGGTAGATCAACCCTTCCTTTTCTGGGGGTTGGAGCCGAGCAGGAGCCGGGGCGCCTGCGGGAGGTGGGGCCGGGGAAGCCGGGGAGCTGCTGGGGTGTCCAGCGTGTGTTTGGGTCACTCCACGAGAGCCCTGGCCATGCTGGCTGGGCACTGGCAGCTAGCTCCCAGGGAAAAAGGAGGGGCAGGATCAGCAGTGGTGTGGAAATGGGAGCGCTGGAGGAGGCGAGGTGAGGAGCAACCCTGGAGCACAGTTAGGAGAGTGAGATGTCCTTGGGAGTTCATCCTCAGGGGCTTGGAACCATCCTGAGCCCAGCTAGCACAGAAGCCCGTGGAGATGGGAAGCAGGTGGGCAGTGGGGACAAATCCCCAGTCCCATAGGAGCAGGTCTGCTGTGTGTGTGAGGAGCCAGGACCACCAGCAGGGGCTGTCCCAAGGCAAAGCCAGGGGCCTTCCAAAGGCATCTCTGAGTTGTCCCAGCAGAGTGGTGGCTGTCAGTCAGGTCCCAGCTGCGTAGGCATGGATCAGGAGCGTGGGAAACCATGGAGAGTGTGCTGTGGGAGCTGCGTGCCTTTCTGAGGGCAGCAGCCTCCAGGACAGGACCCAGAGCTACAGGAGGATCTGCTGTCCAGGAGGAAATTAGGGTTTTTCTTGGCCTTTTAGCAGGGCTAGCACAAAGGGATTCCTGCACGCTTCCAAACACGCTTCCAGCCTCTGCAGCTCTCACGTGTTTGCTCACACAAACATACATCCACCATCACTTTCCCAGGGGAAAAAAGGGAGGCTTGAAAGCAGGAAAGGGATGTGAGAAGCTGGGTGAAAAGGAATGGGCAGGGAAGGGCTGACCCAAGGTATTCACAAAGCAAAATATACTCTCTGGAAAGTGGATCTGGTCACTTCGGTTTGCACCCCGCCTGCCCAGGGTGGGGAAGGAGCATGGCGTGTCTAACCTGCCTTGGTTGCCCTTTTCTCTTTCCTTCTGCACTTTTTCCACCCTCCCCTCCCCTTCCTTTCCCTTCCCCACCCATGGATAATTTGGCCCCCCCTGCATGTGCTGGCAAACTTCATCTCTGAAAGACGCAAAAAGGGAGTGCCAGGATGTAGCATGCTAGAGGAATCCAGCCTTTCTGAAGTCCCTGGAGGTTAGGGACCCTCCTCTCCCCTGCCCCAGGCGGGAAGGGTCGAGAGCTGGAAAGCCAAACCACCCGGGAACGGAAACCTGAGCCCATCTCCCCTTCCCGCACATCCCACATGCCCGCATCCCCCATGGATCAGGTGTGTCTTCCCAAAAGTGCCAGGGGGTGCTGTGGCAGCCGTGGGGAAGGGGGCTCAGGGGCCGTTCCTGGGGCGCAGGAGGAGCCCTGGAAGGCAGTGAGCCGGTGTCCTGGGGTGGAAGGAGCCGGGGAGGAGGGGGGCTGGTGGGGAGATCCTTGCCCTTCTTTTTTGGCTGTGCTGTTTTGACACTCTTTGTTGCTTTTTATTTTTTTTTTTTTTAATTCTTTTTAATTTTGACTTTATTTTTTCTCCCCCCTTTTGTTTAATGTTTGATTTCTTTTCCTCCAGCCTGGTCGATGTGTTTTTCGATATTGTTTTCCGTCCGCTGTTTTCTTCTCTCTCTTGCGCAGAGACTGGTGCTGATGAACATGCCCGTGGCCGAGGACATGACGGTGCACTTCACCTCCACCCTCATGGCGCTCATCCGCACCGCCCTGGACATCAAAATCGCCAAAGGTACCGCCTGTGGCCGGGAGGGGGCAGAGCCAGCAGGCTGCAGGGTGCCCCTCGCCCTTTTGTAGAAACCCAGGATGGTTTGTGTTGGAAAGAGCCTTAAAGATCATCCTGTTCCACCCAAGGAGCAGCTCATCCCTTCACCCACCCATCCAGCCTGGGCTTGAACACATCCAGGGATGGGGCATCCACAGCTTCTCTGTGCCAGGGCCTCAGAGTTACAGCTCCCTGAGATTCTCCTCAGGGTTGCTGTTGCCCGAGGTAATCAGGTTTTTCATCTTCTCTTTGCCCCTAAGTGTTTCACACCAAAGGTAGAGATGACAAACTGAGTCTGCCAGTCTGTGTTTCCAAGGTTGTTTATTCTTCATTATCTCTCAGTTCTTTCTCAGCTCTGCCAGGCCTCCCTGGCAGGGGCATTATCTCAGTTCTGTCTCAGCTCTGCCAGGCCTCCCTGGCAGGGGCATTATCTCAGTTCTGTCTCAGCTCTGCCAGGCCTCCCTGGCAGGGGCATTATCTCAGTTCTGTCTCAGCTCTGCCAGGCCTCCCNCTGTGTGAGGCTCTGACCCCCCTGTACAGATCCCAGACCCCCTGTCCAGTCTCCAAACCCTCCAGGGTGGCCAGAGGGATGTCCTGGACTCCAACACCAGGGCCTCATCACCTTCTGAATTTCTTCTTAAAATCCAATCTCAATCTACCCTCACTCTGCTTAAAATCATTCTTCCTTGTGCTATCACCCTGCAAAAAGTCCCTTTCTCTTTGGACCTTGCAGCTAATTTGGGATTGCCTGCCCAGAGCCTGGGTGCATGCAGATGGGAGTGAGCAGCTTCAACAGGCAAATTTCTGCCACTTTCTTTTTTTTGAAAAAAATCTATTTCTTTTAAGGAAGAGGTAGAGAATTCTGCACCAGAAGCTGTTTCTAGAGAAAAGAAACAGCTTGATGTCCACTGTATAATGGAAGAGAGAGAGAATTCCCCTTCCTCCCCATGTAAAAAGCCAAACCAAGGATGGAAAATACGTGCTTGGCTTCCTTAGGCTGTGGGGAAAAGGAACCTCTCTCAGGGAAGATAAAATGTTCAGAGCAGGAAAACCTGCTTTGTTGTAACTGCTGGGAAGGCTGTGATTCATCAGATCAAAAACTTCCAGCAGAAACATGGCATTTTCAATAAAACATTCCCTAGGAACAGCTCAACTATTGGAAGAAAACCCAACCCAGGGCGAGATACCCTCCAAAGCCCAGTGCTCAGACAAGAACAGTGGGTTCAGTCCCTCTAGGCAAAGCAGAGATTTGAACCTGTATCTCCTACAGCTCACCCGAATTGCCCTGTGCTTGAGTGGCTCTGTTGGGGCACCTTGACAGGTTCTGATGATCCTGGGGCTTCCTGAGCTTGGCAAAGCCCTGTCCAGAGAGCTCTGCTCTCCATGCACAGCCTCACCGAGCATTTCAGGACTTACCAAGCGGAGCTGCTCTTCCACCAGCACATGATCTGCTCACCAGCAGAGAGAAAGTGGGGCAGCAGCAGGTGTGTGTGGGCTGGAGTGGGATTGGAGCTGCAGAGACGGACCCAAGGCAAGCTTGAAGGTGGCAGCTTTGAGTGGGAGGGCAGGGGATGGGGAGATGGAGGCACATATGGAGGGGATGGGAGGGAAGTTTCCCTGTGGGAGCAGGAGACCGGGCTCGCTGATGCAAGATGGCCCTCCCAGCCCAGAGAGATGGATGCTGAGATGGAACCTCACCTCAGGATGGGAAAGGGGGCTTGGTTGGACCCTGGTGCCGAGGTTTGATATGTATGGCCCTTCTGTGCTCCCTGCTGTTGAAGGTGGTGCAGATTGGCAGCAGTTGGACTCCGAGCTTCAAAAGGAGATCCTGACCATTTGGCCTCATCTGTCCCAGAAGATGCTTGACCTGTTGGTACCCATGCCAAAAAGTGAGTCTCTGGGGGGACTGTCACTGATTTCAAATCCCCCTCATCCCCACAGCAGCTTCTTCCCAAAGGGAGGTGGGGACTGGCCAGACCCATCCCCAGCTCAGGGAGAGGTGGTGAAAGGGTTTATTCTACCTGGGAACTCTCTGGAAACCCCCCAGTTTGCAGGGATCTACTCCTGCCAAAGCCACAGTGTCCTGTAAATCCTCTCTGGTGCACAGCAGGGAGGGAGGCTGGGCACACCAGGTGATAATGATGAGGACTTGTGCCTTGGTGGCTTAGGAGGATGATTTCCAGCCATCTTCCACCTACTTTATCTCCGTCGGGAATATCTGGGTGCTCAGCACTCTCTCCTGTGGAATGTGAGAAGAGTTTGAGGGTCACCAGGGTATCCCAGAGCTGGGCTCTTCCCAAGATCCACACTGGTGCCTTCTCTTACAACACAAGTGACCCCATTTTGTTCCCTCTCATGCTCCCAGCCTCTGACCTGACTGTTGGGAAAATATATGCAGCCATGATGATCATGGATTACTACAAGCAGAGCAAGGCGAAGAAGCAGCGGCAGCAGCTGGAGGAGCAGGTGAGTCTCAGCCAGGGCAGGAGGGGGACCTTCAGACCCTCTCTGCTTCTCACCACCTCCCAACCCACACGTGCAGCCAGCTGGGATGAGAGCAGTGGTGCAGGACGGGGACCTTCAGACCCTCTCTGCTTCTCACCACCTCCCAACCCACACGTGCAGCCAGCTGGGATGAGAGCAGTGGTGCAGGACGGGGACCTTCAGACCCTCTCTGCTTCTCACCACCTCCAACCCACACGTGCAGCCAGCTGGGATGAAACCAGTGGTGCACGCCGGGGTTTGGGGTGTGCAAAGTGTCTGTGATCATCCTCAGTCCCTGACAGGGGCCGTGAGCACGGTGCTCTCTTTGTGAGCAGTGGTGGGAGCGTAGCTGGGGAAGCACTGGATGTTCATCCAGGTTTCCTGCAGGCTCAGTCTCTCCCTGTCTCCAATGCAGAAAAACGCGCCCATGTTCCAGCGCATGGAGCCGTCCTCCCTGCCGCAGGAAATCATCTCCAACGCCAAGGCCCTGCCGTACCTCCAGCAGGACACCCTCTCGGGCCTGTGAGTGCTGCCTGTCACTTTGCTGTTCCTGCAGCCCTTCTTCTTGGAGCTGGCACTGGGCTGCAGAGAGGGTTACATTGCTGCTGGGAGTAGGGAGGAATCTCCTGGCACACAGCTTTTGCAGGATTCCATACCTGATGTGTGTCAGCATCACCAGCAGCAGCCAAGGTGGCAAAAGGGCATGGCCAGGGGTGTGTGAATGCTCTTCCTGCAGGATCATCCTGGCACTCCTCACCTAGGGGTGAAGCTGAACCCCAGGAGCTGTTGAGCAGTGCAGGGTCAGGGGTGGATTCCAGCACCCTGGCTGGTGGGAATGAGGTGACAAGGGTTTCTGTCACTGCTCTTGGGATGTCCCACTGCTGCTGCAGGACTCGGGGCACTGGTGTCCTCTCCTGCCTTGGGGCACCACCTCAGCTCTCCAGGGAGCATGGTGTTTGTCTCAAAGATGGGGTCTCCACAGCGTGGGGGCAGGCAGGGGGCTGCCCAGCTCTGAGCTGCTGGAGAGGGGATGCCAGGGATGGCAGCAGGCGGCTGTGGCCTCGCTGAAGCTGGGCTGTGTTTGCAGGAGCAGCCGAGGCGGGTTCTCTTCGCTGAGCCCGCTCTCGCCGCAGGAGATCTTCCAGCTGGCCTGCATGGACCCGGCCCAGGAGCAGTTCCAGGAGCACCAGTCTCTGGTAAAGTCAGGCACTGCTCCTCTGCAGGCCCAGCCCGTGGCCACGGGGAGGTGTGGGGAGTGAGCCCTGCACAGGGGTGGCAGCTGGTGGGGCACGCACAGATCCAAGAGGGGACAAATATCCCTGGATGTCCTCCAGCTGGGGCTCTGCCCCTCACCTCTGGCACTGGGGACACAGCCACCCCCGGACCTGCCCTGATCCGTGGGGCCAGGCAGCACCGGTGCTTTTGGGGCGAGAGCCGTGCCCAGTGTCCTGCAGTAAAATGTCCTTCTCTCCACAGACTGTTTTTGCCACTGAGCACTCATGCCAGTGGGTTACCCCGTGCTGAGTGATGGTATCTGATGTTCTCGGATTCGTGTCCATTTTGTTGTCACTGGTGGTGTCCCCAGTCCCCCAGCCAAGCTGTCGAGCTGTCTCCAGCAGGAGCGGCCCTCTGTGGCCTCACACGCATGCCAGCCTGTCTGTGTGTGTGTGTGTATATATATATATCACACATTTATATATATCACACGTCTCTATATATCACACATCTCTATATCTCCGTGTCTGCGTGTACCTTCCTGCGCCCCCGGCGCAGTCCGTGTCCCCAAGGGTCTGTAGCTCTGTGTCACCCCTGTATGACACAGCCAGGCGTCCCCTGCCTCGGCCACCCCAGCCACACGGAGAGCTGGCAGGTGAGATTCCCCCTGCCCCCATAAAGCCGCCTCCAAGTGACCTCCAGGGTCACTCTGTGCCCACCTCCTTGACACCCTGAGTGAACATCCACAGCGTCCCCTAAAATCTGGGAATTAACCAAAGCGTGTCAGTGCTGTGGGCAGTGTGTGCCCTTTCAACAGGGGATGTGGCCAGGAAGCTTTTGAAATAGGATCAAAATGCCATCCCTTTGTCCCCTCGTGGCAAAAGGAGTTCAACCCTGGGCACTCAGGGTGTCCCCAGACCCCGGCAGGGTTTCCACTGTCGCTGTAGAGGGGCAAGGGCAGCTGGGCCATCAGGCAAGCCTGAAGCCCCACACCAGGGCTCCCCTGGGCACTGTGGACTGGAGAGTATTTTTCAGTGGCAATGTGATCAATTCCAATGGCTTAGACTCTGTTTTTCATAGAACCATCAAACAGTTTGGGTCAGAAGGGACCTTTTAAAGCTCATCTAGTTCCAACCCTCCTGCCGTGGGCAGGAACATCTTCAAGCAGATCAGGTTGCTCAGAGCCCCATCCAAGCTGTCCTCGAAGACTTCCAGGGAGGGAGGATCCACCACCTCACTGGGCAGCCTGTGCCAGTGTTTTACCACCTGTTTTTGGCCAACCTAAACCCTGGCCCTCGCTGAGCAGGCAGGGCTGTCCCCTGCCAAGAGGCCGAAGCAGCGCGCTGCCCGTTTCCAAGCCCATGCCAAGAGCTTGGCTGTGTGTTTATTTCCAGGAGCCAGAGGTTAGGGAGTTTCAAAGAGTGCAGCCCTCTAACCGTGGCAGCTACCTTCCCGTGGACACTCAGGACCACGCTGTCTCTGGGAGGGCCTCCTCCATGCCTCGTCTCACTGTGGATCCCCAGGTAAAACCAAGCAAAGCCCCCACAGGTGCCAGATAATGCTGGGGCTTCTCTCGGTGCTGAGCCCCAGCACCCTGATATCGGAGCTTCTCCCCTCCTTTGGGTGCTGCACAAGTAGGAGAGCTGCTGTTGCCCTGCAAGGGGGACACTGGATCCCCTGGGGGATCCATCTCCTGGCTCCCCTGGTGGGGGAGGTCCAGGACCACGCTGGGAGGCTGCAGGTTCTCCCCAAGGTGGGACACTCCCTCCTTTCCTCCAGTCCTGGGCACTGGCTGAGGTTTGAGGAGCCCCAGCCCAGCTGTCAGGTGACCACAGGTGATGAAACGCCTTCTCCTTCCTCTCCCATTGTCCCAACACGTGCACTTCTCTGTCTGTCCAGGGGAACCCAGGCCACATCTCACCTCCTCATCTGTCTGCCTGGTTTCTCTGTTGTTCTGTCCTGTGCTCAGCCTCCCCCAAGACGCAGATGTTTTTTGGGGTTTGGTGTTGCTGTGAAGTCTCTGGGTCTGCTTTTCTCACCTTGGTGTGGGCACCAAGTCCTGGTGTGGCACTTTGTGGGGGTGTGAAGACAAAGGGAGGCTTTGTCTCATGGGCTTTCTTGGCCATTGAGCAGTAGAGGAGATGACCAGGAGGAGGGGATGGGAGCAGGAAAGGTGAGAGGAGATGGAGAACAGCCTGAGGCTGCAGTGGCAAAGAGCTGCTAGAATTAGCAAAGGAAGTACGGAAGGAGGTGATGTTTTCCCCGTAACATGTGAAAACACAGGGTGTAACAAGGGGAGAAAGTAGGAAGGAGAAGCATGGGAGGGAGAAAGAAAAGGGAAAGGAAGGTAAAACAACAGCGTGAGTGGGGAGCTAGGGAATGAGTGCAGGGGAAAGGGATGGGGATGTCAGAATAAAGGAAGAGTAGGGAGGCATGTGGAAAAGTGATGGCAGCTGGAAAAATGAACACAGAGCAAGCCAACAATCTTTTCAATGCTTGCTCCTCTTGACCCCGGTGGGGAGGTATGCTGGGGAGGCAACCTGGGGGCAATGGTCTGGTCCCCGCCGTGTCCCCACACACAGCAGGAGGTGCTGCTGCTCTGCCCCCTGCCCCTGGCTGTGCTTGTGCAGCAGAGCTCCAGCCGGCTGGGGAAGGGGAGCACACCAGCTCCAAGGCTGAGCCCCGCTCTCCTCCCATCCCTGATTTGTGCAGAGATCATCTGGGGGACTGTTCTCAGGCTGGCTGCCCCCCACTCCGAATTTCCCCATCCCACAGGGTGGCGGTCCCCGTGGTGGGGGTCTTTGGTGACTCCCAGCCCTGCCCGGCACTAACGCTGTCCCTGGCTGGCCGGGGTTGCTTGCAGGTGGTGACAGACACCAGCTCCATGCGGAGATCCTTCTCCACCATCCGGGACAAGCGGCCCAACAGCTCCTGGCTGGATGAGTTCTCCATGGAGCGCAGCAGTGACAACACCTACAAGTCCCGCCGGCGCAGCTACCACTCCTCGCTCCAGCTCTCCGCCCGGCGCCTCAACGCTGACTCGGGTGAGCCCCAAAATCCCCCGGGACCCCTCCAGCCCCGCCTTCCCCACTGCTGCAGAGGGGATGGGGGCTGACGGGGGTGTCCTGCAGGCCACCGGTCTGAGGGGCACCGCTCGGGCAGGGAGCGGGGCCGATCCAAAGAGCGCAAGCACCTGCTGTCCCCCGACATCTCCCGCTGCAACTCCGAGGAGAGGAGCCCCCAGGCGCAGGAGGAGTCGCCGGAGCGGCGGCGCGAGTCCCGGTCCCCCAGCGAGGGCAGGTCACAGACACCCAGCAGGCAGGTGGGTGGCGGGGATCCCTTCCTAAGCATAAAGGGAAGAGTGGGAAAGGCTCTTTGCCAAAACCAGGGAAGATAATAGCCCAGTTCTGGGAGCTCTGAACCATCTTGTCTCCTGAGCTGAGCGGGTTGGGGCTGCTCGGGCACCCTGCAGAGTGTTTGGGGACAGGGTTGGATCTCCTGTGGTCCTCTTGCTGCCATGGCACCCACTTCCTGCCAAGGTCAAGGTGTCCCAGCCACACCAGGCTGAGGTGCCAGTGCTTGAGTGAGCTTGAAGCCACCCATGGAGATGCCACCCATGGAGAGCAGCAGATGGCTAGAGGTCAGCTCTTCCTACAGTGGGTTTGGGAGGGCTTCTTGCTTTTGACCACCAAGAGCATGGAATTGTAGTATATCCTGGGTTGGAACAGAGCACAAGGATCATCGAGTCCAACTCTTGTCCCTGAACAGGACAGCGCCAAGAATCCCACCATGTGCCCGAGAGCATTGTGTGAATGTGTGTTGAGCTCTGTCAGCCTTGGTGCTGTGACCCTGGGGAGCCTTTTCCTCTGGGTGAAGCCCCTTTTCCAAATATCCAGCCTAAACCTGCCCTGACACAGCTTCATGCTGCTCAGGGGCCCTGTCACTGGGCACGGCAGAGATCCGTGGGGAAGCTTTCCGTGCCCTCAGCAGGCGTCCTGGGGAGGAGGAGGGGCACAATCACCCTTCCAGGACAGACGATTCTGCGGGAGCCCAGGGTGCAGGTAGAGGGGGTGGGTGTGCTGCTGCCGCCTGCATTCCCCAGCGCGTTCCCGCTGCTTTGCAGGGCATGGGCTCCCTGAGCGAAAGCTCCATCCCCTCCATCTCGGACACCAGCACGCCCCGGCGGGGCCGCCGCCAGCTGCCGCCGGTGCCCCCCAAGCCGCGGCCCCTGCTGTCCTACGCCTCGATGCTGCGGCACGCCGGGGACGCGTCCCCTCCCGCCGACGAGAGCGAGGGCGGCTCGCCGCTGCTCTCCTCCGCCCTGGATCCCCGCGCGGCCGGCCCGGC
>VXBR01003931.1:86768-123200 GCA_013400215.1 Cisticola juncidis | reverse complement strand
ATGGAAGAAGCAAGGTGGAGGGGGAAGTGGTGTGTTTTGGAGTTGAGGAGCTTGCAGGCAGGGTGGGTCTGCTGCCTTTTCGTAGAATCATGGAGTGTTTGGGGTGGGAAGGGACCTGAAATCCCATCCAGTTCCACCCCCTGCCATGGGCAGGGACACCTTCTGCTATCCCAGGTTGCTCCAAGCCCCTTCCAGCCTGGCCTTGGGCACTTCCAGGGATCCAGGGGCAGCCACAGCTTCCGCGGGCAACCTGTGCCAGGGCCTGCCCACCCTCACAGGGAAGAGTCCCTTCCCAGTATCCCAGCTCAGCCTCTTTCAGTCTGAACCCATTCCCCCTTGTCCTGTCACTACACGCTCTGGTAAAGAGTTTCCCCCTCGGGGCTTTGGGGTCGATGCTTGTGGTTATTTCTCCGAAGCGCTGCCGTGCACGGAGAGGATCCAGGTGCAGGCGGTGTCCAGATTGCAGTCGCACCCTTCTGTAGGGAGCAGCCTCTGAGCATCTGCAAATGCCAGTAAAATTTGGCACAGAGCGTAATTAAACAGCTCAGGTCTCCCTGTGTTTTCTTTCCCATTCCTTCCACTGCTTGCTCCCCATTTCGCATCCCGAAGTGCTGTTGGGAGGCTTGGGAGCGTGTGTGCAGAACGGATCTTCTTCCCTCTTACTTTTTCCTTGCGATTTCTTCATTTGGAAATTTATTCAACCCCCTCCTCTGCACATGAATTGTCTTTTCAGTGCTTTGCATGTGGAGGAGCAGAGCATGGGAGGCTTTGTGAGGCTGGTGCTTTGCCTTTCCCCCCTACACCATATGCACATGCTCCACCCTCCTCTTGCCGTTTTAGTCGTGGGGAGGAAAAAAAAGTGCCAACTCGGTTCAAGTGAATTCTGCGGAAAAGAGGACTTCAGCTCCAAGTAGCAGGAGCAGTGATTCTCTCCAGGCTCTTCCCTTTAAGTGCTTCTATGGTGGTGGCTGCTAAATGACAAATGAAGAAGTTGGAGAAAGAAAAGAAAATGGGTTGTTGGATTTTTGGGCAATGATGAGGGGGAGAACATTTTGCTATCTCCTGCATAAATGGGTGTTTTTGCTTGCCTTCACCTTCTCAGGTTATGCAGCTTGGATCTCTGTAATCCTTCAGGGAGGAATTTAAAGCAAGCAAAAAATGCAAACTGTACTCTATTCCAGGACTTCTCACTCTGAGGCACTCCATCTTCTCTGGAAAGATTATTTTCACGTTTCTGATTTCTTTCTCTTTGAGGTGTTTTTTTTGCCCCTCTGAACTTGGGAAGAGTCTCCTCCTGTATTCTTTGTTATCCCCAAAGCCCTACCAGAGCTCGGGATTAATGTGTAAATGCCATCTGTTGCTCAGCCGGTTTGAGTTGTGTGCAGGAAAAGTTCCATNAAAACAAAAAAAAAACCAACCGAGGCAAGCCCATTTCTGTCTCTTCCTGTATGTCCTCAGCCCTGCAGTGATTTGCTCAGAACGAAATGCAAAAGAAATGGGTGGTGATTCTTGATGTGTGTTTTGGTGGCACGGTTCAAATGAATCACTGCCTTCAGCCGAGGCAGTAATGTTCCTGAAGTTTTCTCTCCGATCCGTTTTCTATGGTAGTAGAACTTGTTCCCCTCCGATTGCTTGTTTGCTTTTCTGCTCGGATTTGCTGCTTTTTTTTTTCCAGGCTGATAATTGCTTTCATTACTTCTGCGAAGAGACTCTAAAATTGTGGTAAAATTCTTTTTCTTTAGCCTTGAGCGCGTAGGGTCAGCGCAGTGGGTTTGTGAGAGGAGGAAATTAATTGTCTGCTTGGTTTGTATTGGGTGGGAGATAGAAATTTTCTAAAAATGCACAGCTCTGATAGCTTATAGTTAAGTTGTTTGTGAGTTTAAATTTAAGTTGTTTATGTGTTTAGGGGGTTCTGACGGCTCAAGTAGGAACAAGCTTCGTGTGCAACACAGTGGTTCGTGCACTTGAATTTTAAATTCGTAGTTAATGGTGCTTAGTCCAGCGAGCTTTGGGCGAGTGAAGCTTTTACACAGCTTGTGCCTCCCTGTTTTTGACAAACGCTGCATTGAAGGCTGACAAAAACAATATCCAAAGGAAAAAGGTGGGGAGGGAGGGTGGTGTGTGATTGTGCCTCAGCACTGCTGAGGAAGTGGGCGTGCACAGCTCTCAAATGTGCAATCTGGAACCATTGTGTGCCTGCGCTGCTGCTCTGGGGGGGCTCGTTTTTATTCAATTGTTTTCCTTTTTTTAGGAGCTGGAGGAGGAAATGACATTCAGTGGTGTTTTTCTCAGGTGAAAGGCGCTGTAGATGATGATGTAGCAGAAGGTAAGAGCAATATTTTTTCCTCTTTTCTGACTTTTTAACCATTTTTTAGGTAGGAAGATATGGATGCATTCAGTGAAATATCCCAGTGCTGCTGTGTGCACGTTGAGCAAAGCAAATGGACATTTCATGTGCATTGCCATATCCAGATTCAGCTTTAAACTGTGGTTTGAAAATACCATTCAGCACTCTTGTAAAAAAGTTCAGCCTTCCTAACTTATTTTTGCTGGAGTTGTTTTCTAAGATTGTCAAGATTTTTCTGATTTTTTGGCTTTTAATTTGTGTTTTTCCTTAATCTGCAAAATGGGGAACGTGATAATTGCATTATTCCACAAAGAGGTGTTGTGAGAATTAGTATTTGTACTCTTTGAAGATCTAAGTATTAGATAAAGTAGTTGTCCCAATCTTTCCAGCTCCTATTAACAAGAAGAGGAAGAATCTGAATATTTGTGCATGCCTACTTAGTATGTAAAGAGCAGGTTTGGGTTTGAAAAAGTGCTGGAGATTGTCTAAAACTTTTCCAAGCTGGCAGTGACAAGTGTCATGTTACACTAAGATGGCTGCCTCTGAATTTCACTGCAAAAACCGAACTATTTTTTTATTTCCTTGGATCTGAGAGTGTTTTAGGAATGCTTTTCTCTGTGCAGGAGAGCTGAATCTCTTCTGTGATCCTTCTTGAGGAAAGCTCCCCTGACTTCTGAATTTCTTTGGCCATAAAGTCCTGTTTGCACAAAGCAGCTTGTAAGATCATGAGTTAAAAGTTTTCTTTTGCAAGCAGTTGGCCTTGTCACTTATGTAATTCCTGGGTTTTTTTCTTTTTTTGCATATCTTGAATGCTCTGACATACAAGTGAGATTAATGTTATATTTAGAAAAGCAGTAACTACAGTTTCCATTATTTCCCTGCTTGACATGTGGTTCAGATTAGCTTCCAAAGGCCAAAAGAAAAGATTGGTATAAACATAACTGAGTTGTTTGTATTTATTAGCTGCTGCGTGTGGCAGATGATGCACTGAGGCTTCTGTTGTTTGGAGGTTATGTTTTTTGGAAATGAGAAAGCTGTAACAATTTTAAGTTTAATTTTAAAATTTCCAGGAAGTAGATTTTAAAGCTTGAACTCAAAAGTGCTGTTAAATGTGGTATAATTTTTTTCCCTGACAGATTTACCATTCTGTAACCTGTGTTTTATTTATGTATCAAACTAAATCCTTTGTTAAGTACAAGTATTGAAGAAGTTGTGGTTGTGGTGAAGTTGTGGTGCATGCAGATAATTCTTCATTAAAATAGACGTTGCCATGCTTCCAGTAGTAATGAACTTTATCTATAGGTGTGGAAAAGTGGCCTTTTCAGTGATCTGGAAATGCAGAAGTGAGGAAATGGAAGGAAGGGCATACTGAGCTGTTTAAGTGCTTTGGGTGTTAGGAAAGGTGCCCTGCCAGCCCTGTGCCTCTGCCAGGCTGGAGCTGCACGGGCACTGCTGGAATCCCGGGGTGGAGTTCAGGGAAGCCTTTGGGGGAATTAACTGGCTGCAGTTTCAGCCAGCCAGGCACCTTAGTTTCCAATATATTGTTAAGAATGTCCATTTTTTGTGTTGTGGACAGTGTAGCCTTCTGATTCTGCCACCCAAAGAGTGAAGAGAAATTTTGTTTCGTTGTCAGCCATACCACACCATACCTGACTTTGGATGAGTCGAGATACAAAGTGTATAATACTGCAAGATGTTGGGAAACTGAGCTGCCTAGAGACAGATCCCAAGTATTATGGATGTTATACTTGTTGTGATCAGTGTGCTGAGCTGAAATTCTCCCCTATTCCCGTGTATTTGGCTCCCACAGTCCATACTGGAAGTTGGTGAAAGCATTGTTTACCTTGACTTCTTGTTATACATCACAGTGTCTCACTGTAATTCTGTTGGAAGCCTTATGTATCATGTAAATGGTTCCATTTTTCCATTTCCTAGCAATAGTTCTGCCTTTAATGACATCGACCCTTGTGTGGTTCTTGCACCAACTGGAGCAGCAGCTTCTGGTCTTTTGGAACACCCAACAACAAATTGTCAATGGGTCCAAGTGCAGTCTGAGGAGGTTTTTTATTCCCTGCCTTTCCCTCTGCTTTGTTGGGGCAGGCCCGTGGTGAAAGCTCAAGGCAATGTTGCTGTCTGGAGCTTTAATGACTCCTTAACCGCTGTGGTCTGCCAGAGAACAGGTCTGGACTCCAATCGTGCCTGTGGTGAGCACAGGACAATCTGTGCACAGGACTGCAAAGCTGGGGATCTGATTTTGGAATGGCTGAGAGTGCAAAATCTAAATAGCATTTTGTGTGGAATGCTGAAACTTCACTAAAAACAAAGTGAACAAAACAAACACGAAAGAATTGGGAAGTTTCACTTTCTGTTTTCCTCCTGTTGGTAACTCAGTGTTGCAATATTTACATTGGAAAGCTGTTTTGAACTAAGCTAAAGCTTAGTGATAACCGGGAAAAACAACATCATTTAATTGGGATGCAAACCCAGTGGTCTCCCTGTAGTGTTGTTTGTCTATAAAACAGACCAATGGTGAATTTTGGACAGTAACAGTTATAGCAACTTTTAAAAGCCTGTCAAGAATGCTGTTGTGTAGCTTGCTGTATATTTAAGGTCAGACCTGACCTCCAGCCTTCCCATCACATGTATAACCTGGAATTCTTCAGATACTTGGACTAGGCTGGCTGGTTGTTACAAAGTCGATATTTGGTGGCTGAAACATGAACTCTGATACAGAATTTTTAATTTTCTGGCTTTCCAAGCGCTGTGTGATGGGTGGATGTGGCATGTAAGGGGAAGGAGGGGAAATTGTCACTAAATCCTGGGGAAGGATGGCACTGAGCTTGTGCCTTTACTTGGCAAAGCTTTTCCACTGAGAATGTGAGGAGCAGAAGCAGCCTCTCTTCACTTGGTATGTCTGGAATTTATCCTTGCTTCGAAGCTGTGGCCTGGCCATGTCAGATCACAGTTAAGCACAGAAATCAGGTTCTAAATTGAAATGTCAGTGTCAGCTTCATTATAACTCGGGTCCTTAATTTTAATTGATGGCAGAAGTTTGCCTTCTAGTGATTTATCAGTCCATTGTATGAGGGCAAAGGTTGTTGTAGTTTGTGCTTCCTCTCTTTCTGAAATGTTTTTTTCTCTCTTAGTTTCATATTTGTCTTGCTGGAGCCCAGTCCTACAGCGTTTCTATGTTAAACTTATTTTGTGTGCAGTGGAGAGGGTTAGACAGGACTCCTGGGGTGGAGAACAAGAGTGCTTGTTTGTGATAAGTTCAGTGATCAGGTTATCAAAAGTGGCTGCAATGCACGGATTTCTTGCTTCTGTGCAATCACAGTTTTGGTGCAAATGAGGCTTAATTGTCCAGAAGTACTTCAATGTTTTCTTAGTGGAAGTTTGCTTTATGGGAATGATTATAGAAAAGGATTACAAAGATTTTCAGCAGCAGTTCTGTTGGTTTTACTCTTTTGCTGTTCTTCAAAATGTGGCATAATAACAACTGCAGTTGGGAGCAGCTAAGAATTGTGAGTTTAAACCTACTCTGAAAACTACACACTTGCTTAATGGAGTGAGTTTTTACTTCAGAACAAATTAAGTCGAATTTATTTAATTGCTCCACAGAAGGAGAAGAGTCAGGTGGTTCTATCTCAATGTTCTTTCAGGTGTAATTCAGATATGTAAAAGTCTGATAGTCCAGGTCCAAGGCTGGGAGCCAGGAACTTCAGTCCTAAGCTTTAACCCTGAGTGATTACTGCTCATCTTGGACAAGTTATTTAACTGTTTCATGCTCAAATTGTCTCTGAAAGAAGCACCTGAACATCTGCTGTGGCTGCTAATTACTGACTTTATTTATGCTTAATACTTAATGCTTAACTATTCAGTGATGCTTTGTTAATTATCTGTGAATTGCTTCATGTCTCCTCTTAGGGCCAAACGTGGCTGTGTCTCTTTTAGACTGAAAATGATGAACAGATAAAATTCTGTCCCTGGTCTGTGTGTGGTAAAAGATTGAAGCAAAATGGGACATTTCTCTTGTTCAGGAATGCTTTCTGTATTTGGTTCTAGGTGTGTTATGTCTGACAAGAGCAGTTTGATACTTATTTTTGGCAGGTTTCAGAATTGCAGGGCAGCAGTGAGGACTGATGTTGCTTCAGCAATGGTAGTTTGTCATAAATGCATGAAAAGTGTTACAGTTCTGAGTAAAGAGAAGTGAAGGCAGGAATAAGGATGGCTGTAAAGAAGTAGTTTACCACAATCTGGGCACCTTTTTTTTTTTTTTTTAAAATGAGGATTGATGGAATTGGAGAGGAGAAAAAACTCCCAGAGAAAGATTGGCAATGAGGTTGCCATAATATTGCTGAGGAAAGATTGGGATATAGTTGTGGGAGGGAAGCTAATTTGGGCTTTTGAGGGCTGTGGTTATGTTCTCTATGCTCATGAGGTAACATCATTTACAAGGAGCAAGGCCTAGTAATAGGTTTGTTTTTAAGAGGTGGTTTGAAATATGCTGTAGATGGGGAAAAAGAAGACCCAAGGTTATAGCCCTGTTCTGTATTCCTGAATCTGCTTCTGTGTTTGAGCTCTCCAGCTGTTCAGAGAATGACTGCCTGTATCTGAAGAGAGAAATAGGCTACTGTGTTCTAGGAACTGCTGCTCTGGATGGACTAGAGTGTGCATTTAAAGTGTGCAGTCCCCCAAACAAAGAGCATTTAGCAGACACAGGAATAGGCAGTGCCTGTTCAGCTCCCCAGAAGTAATTCACTCCTCTTTCTTGCATGGCTTTGGAAGCTGGGGCACTTCAGCTTGTCACTCAGGGATTTTTCTGTCCCTTCTGTGAGGCTTTGCTGTTCTAACAATCTCTGCCTTAAATTAAAAATTAGTTATAAAAAAGGCTTTTGTGTTGGAAATGCACTGTTAGAGTGATCAAGCCATCGGACTCCACAGCACCCAAGTGCAAGCTAAGCTGTCAGCAGCAGCCCTGATGGATACAGCTCTGGATGTTTGTGAATCTTTCTAGCTTTTCATTTTAAAGGTGCAACCTAGATCCTTCTATTTGGCCATTTCTACTGCAGGAATGGGGTTCTGTGGTAGCTGTGGCTTCACAGAGTGTATTTTGGAAGAGCTAAAATGAGGATTAAAGCTCCCAGTGGATGCAGACTGGAGGAAGAGTTAAAGGCTGGGTATTCTGAGCTGTACTGTCTGCTCTCCCCCCTCCTTTCTGTTCTCCCTGGCTTGCCTATTTAGGCCACAGCTGCATGTTTGGCAGCATTTCTGCTTAAAGAGGAACTCCTTCCCACTGCTGCCATGGGTGTTCACCTACATGCACGGGGAACTTAGGGGGAAGCTGATCCAGCTGAAAAATGGGTAAAATCGTGGCTTTCACTGGATTATTTTTCGTCTGAATTGAAGCCTGCTGTGATTCTCCGAGCTCTGCATGTGCTCATTCCAGCAGAGTGTGGAGAGTGATCAAGTGGCTCAGAGGAACAGGAGGAACTCTGGAAGAAGATTGATCTCTGTTTAGGACTTTATGTACAATGTAAGATCCTGATTGATCAGACTGCTGTGCTACTGTGAAGGGTAAAATCAGCTAAAAAGGACTTTAAACCTTTGCTGTTCAAGATCCATACTTTGAACGTGTGCTATCTGGAGGCCAGCAATAAAATCACTGTTCAGTATCAGAATTATTTTGTGATGGATTTGTTATAGTGTGGAGTGGGTTTTCTGCTGTGTGCACACAAGCAGTCTGTGGAAATGGGATTTATTCAGTGTTGTTTTGACCTCTGTTAGTAAAATGAGCTTGTTATTATCAGTGCAGTTCAGTCTCTTTGAAGTTGTTGTAGGAAATAATACCACTTGAATGGGAGGTGGGTTATTACTGATTGCTTTACTGTTAAAGCACTTTAAAAAGATAATCTGACAAATGATAATCTTCTCTTATCGTGTCTTATCAGTCTTAATATGATTTGAAAAATGGATCCCTTCTTTGGGGTTTCATCTTCACCTAAACTGATGTATTCTCTTGCATTAAATGCTGTAGAATTAGTCTGCCTTTGTTTTAGCTGCTGTTAAAGTGTGTATGCAATTAAATCTGCTCTGTGTGTGCCTCTTGGAGCAAAAACATCAATTACTGATGGTACCGAGGTTAAGGCTGCAGTTTGTCCTTTCATCTGTAGGAAACACTGTGCTCCCACAGTAATTTCATTATACAAGATGTTTTAATAACTGCCTTAAGGGTATTTTTCAGGCCTTTTTTTCTGTTTTCAATGCTCTATAGTATGCAGCACCATAACTATGTCTACAGTATTTTTAGTATGGAGTGAAAAGTTTAGCAGAACAAGTCAAGTGTTCAGTAATCACATGAAACTGAGGTTTGCGCTTTCAAAGAAGTAATTGAAAGGAGGAAAAAGCCTTGGCTTAGGTTGGTGTTTAGGTTGTGAATGTGAACAGAGGCAACAGTTACCCTGTTCCAATGAAAATGAAAGCACATAAATACAGGAAGTATTTATTGATCCAAACCAATTTGGAGTAATCTCTTTCACGAAGCAGTGGTAGATCTTACAGTCAAAATAACAATGCAAGGACAGTTTTCTAGAGTGGAACACGTGTAATTATAGCTTTGTTATATTGCCACAGCTCACTTACACTCTTGCAACATGCACCAGCTAAATGCTGCTTTTGTAATGTCAATGTAAACTGGAGATAGATGGGACATTGCCTTCAATGAGGAAAGCATAAAAAGGAATCTTGAGAGGTGAAGGAGTGACCCATTGTGGGTGTGCACTTATTAATAATTTCATATAAGGATTTCCTGTATTGAATATGGTGTTGCTGACTTTCTGGCTTCCCACCCAGGCCTGCTGTGGGACACTGCCCTGGCAGCAGGCACTGTTCCATCAGGGTGCTCTTGCCTTTAGTGATTGGAAGGTTTGGGGTTGTTAATTTTCCTTGAAATTAAATACCACCATCAGGTTCTGCTACTGAAAACAACTACTTGAGACTTCTGCACGACTGTAATTCAGTGAGAGAAACAGGAGTGGCTGGAAGCTTCTCTCTCTCCTCCCCTAACTTCTCACTCCTTTGTTAGGCACTGGAGGAGAAGCAATTAATTTGGTCAGCCATTCTTTATCAAAATGTATTTTCCTCTCAGCGATCCACAAGTGATAGCACCATGAAGAGAACCAGCATATTTAGGTCACATGTGAAGCCCCTGAGGCAGTTCTACTTGCATCTAATTTTGGAAGAAAATTTTAGGGTCAGGGAAAAGAGGGTTTAAAGGAGTTGTATTGTAAGAAAGATTGATTTTTCCCAAATATATGGAAGGCATTTTGTGTGGAAATGTTTCCCTCTGCATTTTCAATTGCAGTTCTTAAATTAATGCTCTGGGAATAATGTGAGCTCCAAACACACACAGTTGGCACTCTGGTTTTGAGAACCTGAGAAAAGATAATTGCATGTATTCAGGAACAGTTAAGGTAATTGAGACTTCATATTATAGTTGCTTATTTAAAATACGGTGTAATTTCTAATATATTCTTGTTTGTTGAATGCCAGTAACTATATTTTCCCTTTTTTTCAATTACTATAAAAATATTTCAGTGACCATTCTTTGATCCTTAAAAGCAGTGATTTTAGCAGGCCTTTGTGCTATTGTTAAATGATGATTTGAGAAGTCATGAGCTATACTTTGTGTAGTGCTTGTAAATGTAGTCTGAAGGTCTTGCTTTGTTTTCAGATAACTTGGGAGTGAATTGGTCCAGTGGACAAGAACTCCATACTGAAATAAAGCTTTGGCTTTCATAAAAATATAATGACTCCAAAGACACCTGTTTGGCAGTCCCTGGGCTTTTCTCCAATGGAATATTGCATAACAAACCCTGACTTTCCTGGTACTGCTCTTGGTGCATTGTGTAGGGAATAATATATAGGAATATTGGAGATAATTAAGGAGCACTTATTTTCTAATAATTACCCAGTTTGGCTGGTTTAGAAGTGTGACCTTGGTGTGGGAAGAGGAAATGGAATTCAAATTACAGCCCAGCCTGCCTGTAGGTTTATTGTCACTCCAGGTACCTGCTGCTCCTGAGAGAAATGATCCTTCCTGCTGCCTCTGCCACTCACTGCCTTGAGCTGAGCCCTTGGGAAAACCAACCCAAGGGACAATTGCATATCTTCCTTTTGGATTAATTTTACTCCACATCAGCTTCTCCACACTTAATTTGTCCAACTTTCAGCAAGTGTTTGTGCTGGGGTGGGTAGTGGTTCTACAGGAATGGGATAAGAGGTGAAAGGATGGATTGCTTCTCTGGAGAGCTGATAATGGTTCTAAGGCAACTGGGAAATTATGGAATTGGGAACAATTCAGCCTTCTCCTCAGCCTTTTCATGTTTACAGGTGATACCTGCTTGTTCATGGTCTGCCTTGCACATGAAAATTCTACTTTTAGTGCACTGAGATTCCTATTTCAGGACATTTCCTCTCATAGGTCAATATGAACAAACAGCAGTCGAAGTTGAAGCCCTACAGTGTTCATTATACAGCCCAGCAGTGAGAAAATGTCACTGTTTATAGAGGTAATAGTGAAACATTCATAAGCTGTTTTACTGGAATGTGGAACTGGCAGGAATGGCTTTTTGCCCAGGAGTTTAAAACTTTCTGTAGAATCCTGCCTTTGCTCAGTCAGTTCTTCTCACAGCTTCATGGCATTGTTTTGATTCAGTTTTATTTGTTTATTTTAAGCTAAATCTTGCGCTCCTTTTTCTTTTGTGTGTGTGTAAAGAAGTATCCAGGGTCTTTGATTTTATTCCAGACCCTTCTGGAAGTGCTCACCTGCTCTGGGAAGCAGCAGGGGCTGGAGCAGGGCTGTGTTCCTGCAGCAGGACACGAGCTCTGCTTAACCCAGCTCAGCAGAGACGCCTCTGAGGAAAGGGCAGGGGGAAGACAGGGAGCATTTGAAACAAAACAAAATCATTGCATATTCTGCACATGAGCCTGATATTCTGCACATGAGCTTGTGGCTCCCTGAGCTTGGTGTGACCTGAGGAAGCTCCTGCCAGGCCTGGGGGTACCAAAATCTGCCCGTTTCTGGAGGATGCTCATGGTTCTGCTGGTTCTAAACTGGCACCAACAGTGGGAACCAGGTCACGCCTCTGAGCTGGTGCAGTGCTGGTGCAGCACTGCAGGGTGTCAGAGCAGGTCTGCCTTAGAAAAAGGCCATGGTGTGGTTCTAGCCTGCATTTCCTTCCTGCTGCTTGCTCACTGGCCTTCTGAAGGAGGTGTTCTTTCAAGAGAAAGTTTTCTTTGTGCCCATAAAGTTGTTTATGTATACAGTGAAATTCTTTTTCCAGGGGTTTTCTGTTGCATTCAGCTGGAAGTTGTTTGGCACCTTCCATTTCACGTTTGTTCTAACCAGGGTCTTTGGTCTGAGCTCTTACAGAGCTCTTATTACTCTTTTACTTTTTGCCAACTTTAAAAGTTTAAATTTAAATGTCATTGTCCCAGGGGATGGTAGGGAGACTGATGGAAGACTAGAAATGGAGATAACTGAAAGTAATTGTCTGCAGTTCTTTTCTTTGGAGTCACTTTAACCCTTCTCTGCTTTATTTTCCCTTCTGGTGTTTCCTAAAATGAAGTTCCAAGCCTTTGATAGTTCTTTAATAATGATTTTTACATCCTTGCAGGACGGCAACACTACAAAATACTCTTTAGCTTTTTATATATAACACATATGTACAGCATATATAAACAAATCATATATATCTATATATCTGTTATATAACTCTTCCAAAACCCAGAAAAGGTCCTGGTCTATAAACAGACATTTGAAACAAACACTTAAAAATAAAAGTTGGCATTTTGCTCAGATTAGTAGACTATATATAATTTTAAGAGGTGTTATAAATATGCCTTGGAGTTGTCAAGATTCCATGTGTTAGGAATCTCAAAGTCCAGGCCAGAAATTAGCATTGGCTTCTGTTTAATAATGGTTTTTTTTTAAGAAGCTGAGGCATGTATGCTTGGGCCAGAATAGAAACACAAGAAAACACTTGCCAAGGTGGGGAAGAAAAGGCAACTGGGCAAAGGAGGATTGTTCTTGAATGTTCCAGGTGCCACTAGAGATGCATCAGGCATTAAAAAGAGCTGATAGCTGAGGGAGTGACCAGAGTGAGGGGAGCCATTGGAAATGTGGGTTCTCCAGTCACTCGCAGAGCTGTGTATTTATCTCTGCTGGAAACCTCAGTTGTGCTCGTGACCTTCAGAGGCCCCGTGCTCCCGGCAGGCTGCCCGAAATGCAGCTGGACATTCCCTTCCTCCTGCCTCCCTCCTGCCCTTCTGGTGGGCAAGAGGAATTTATGATTCTATTTTTCTTGCTCAGAAGGAAGCACTTCGTGTATTGTGTGAGCCACAACAGCCTCCTGCGTTCTGCACACCGAGATTAAAAGCCTCCAAATGTTTGGCCTGAGCTTTGCACCTGAAACAAATCCTTTGGTCAAAGAATGTGTTAGAAGAGTCTGAAACAGCAGGGTGGTTTTGAGGAGTTGTTTTTTATTATACCTGCAACAGGAATGCACACCAAGCCTCAGAGATCTAATTTTGAAAGGCATTGCCAAAGTACTATATTTTTCTGTAATAATACTATTACTAATTTTTAACTTGCAGTGCATGTTTTGGATTGGCTTCAGCAAAAAGAGAAAATGAAGCTATTGCAGAGCTGTGTCTGTAGCATTCTCAGTGACAAGAAAGGCATTGCCTGAAGGCTTCTTTTCTCTACGTGCAGAACAATGGCCCAGTGTGTTATTTCCAAATATATTGTTATTTGCAAACAGAACAGCAACCCCTGGCTGCACTGTGCCGTGCAGCCTATTGAAATTCTGGCTGTGATTCCAGCAGAGATTTTTCCATAAATAGCTCTGTACTACTTGGGAACACAAACAAACCCTGAAAAGATCTGAAGTAAGGTCTGCTGAGGGGCTGTGTAGCCTCTTACTGGTGTGTACTTCAGGGTGGGTATTGTGGTGGATGGGAGGAAATTTTCTGTTTTCTATTTCTATTCTATTTCTGTTTTTTCTATAGGGTTATGTGGGGGCTGTCAGCAGGAATTAAAAAGGAAATAATTACCAATCAAACTGATGCACGGGCTCATGAATCACCTGTCTTGAGCATAGGGGGGAAAAGATAATAAAAATTATTAAATATAAGTAGATTTTCTTTCTGGATTTTTTAAAATAAAAGCTATTAGATAATGACTAAGCATTAGGTAGCATTCGAGCAAATACAACCTGAAGTGAAAAGTATTTATTCTTTCCATGAACAGACATAAAAAGTTCATACTGAGTGGATGTTTGTTATGTGAATTAATACTGCACTCAGAAATGGACTATATTTTCCAGTGCTGTCACAGGATCCTGGAATGGTTTGGGTTGGGAGGGATCTTAAATCCCACCCAGTGCCACCCCTGCCATGGCAGGGACACCTCCCACTGCCCCAGGGTGCTCCAAGCAAGTAGTACAGGAGCTGTTCTAAATTCCTGCCTCTTCTCTGAATGTCACATGAATGCTGAGCCCTCCAGAATGTTCTGGGCTCAGTCCTCAGCTGGGTGTCTGGACAGGGCAGATCAGGAATGGTTTGGGTGGGAAGAGACCTTAAATCCCATCCAGTGCCACCCCCTGCCATGGCAGGGACAGCTCCCACTGTCCCAGGGTGCTCCAACCTGGCTTTGGACACTTCCAGGGATGGAGCAGCCACAGCTCCTCTGGGAATTCCATCCCAGCCCCTCCCCACCCTCCCAGGGAGGAATTTCTTCCCAATATCCATCTTGACCTGTTCTCTTGCAGTTTGAACCTATTGCCTCTTGTCTGTCCCTGCAGGCCCTTGTGGGAAAAACAGCTTAATTGCTGACACCTTTTCTTCCTGAAGGCCTAGGTGGTATTTCTGAGCCTGTTCACATTATTTTTGATCTCATGAACATTCTTTTTTATCCCTTGTAGGCACATTGAGAGCAGCTCCCTAAGAAACTGGAAGTATAAATAAAGCAGCTCTGCACTCCAGCAAAGCCCCTCTGCTACCGAGGGGTGATTAGCCTGGGTTTGCAAAACAGATACATTGATACAGATTTATCACAGAGAGGAGAAATAAAGCTTCAATAAGACTCAGCCAAATACTTTTAATGCTTTTTGGGGAATCCTTACACTCTGTACAACTTGCATTTCAAAGCATGTCTTAGGAGAATTATGGAGCACTTGTGTGAGCATTATGGATAAACCCTGAGGAGCCTGCAGAGAGTGAACTGTGACTTAGCTCTGAGCATCCACATTTTCCAGGCAGCAGTGGCCTGAGATGGACCTGAGGCCTCCTGAATCTTTATGATTCCTAGGATGTGCTTCATCTCCAGGTCAGCAGGGATGTTTTCTACGGCTCACAGATGTCAGAAATAGACATTTAATTTCTTTGTTTCAGCATGAAGTTTATTCTGGAAAATCAGTAGACGTGAATTTTTGTCTTCAGCAGTGCTAAAATTGAGTTGTTACCCTCTTGGAAATTGGATATGCAGTATTGCTGCAGCTTTATTAATGATAGGTTGTAAGTTAAAGCTCTGCAGGCAGAAAAGATGTTGGAACAAGTAATGTACCAGAGTATTAAAACCAGGCAAATGCTGTGTTAGAGGAGAAATAATCAAATCTGTTATTTATAAGGTTTTTTTGTCTCAATTCTCCTCCTATTGCTCAACAAGTCCCAGTTTTGTGAGTGATAGTGACAGAATGTTCAGGCACCTGAGGGGATCTCAGATGAAGCATTTGTGGGCATGAAGTTGGTTCCTGCTGGAGTTCATTTTGTTCCCCTATAATTAGATATATATGATCTGTATGCAGTTGTACAAAGGACAGAAATGATGAGTAACTCCCAAACCAAATTCTACACAATACAAATATAATGAAACCATTCTGTCATCTTTGCCTCAGAAATCAGTGTGAGTTTTGGTGGTATGGACTGTGTGTAGCACTTAGTGCAGCCACTTTCTTTAAAGGGAGAATTTGCTGTTGAAACAGGAAAATTCCAAGGAAAGGAAGCTCTTCCTTGTGTAATTTAGCCAAATTATTTCTATTTTGCAGTAATATCTAATGTTTTATCTGTATTCAAAAGTGTAAAGGCAAAGTACCCCGACACTGCCAGTCTCCCTTCAAACAAACCACAGATTTCATATTCTTATCTTTTAGCAAGTATTTCCCTTGGGGATAAAAGAAATTTGCTTTTAAGTAGAGTTTTATTGCTGCAGCACCAAAGAACATGTGAATGCTCATTTTTTTTCCAGTGCATTTAAGGAAGGTTTGGTTCTGTGACTCTTGTGGGCTGTTAAAAACTTTGTTGGTTCTCAGAATTCTGTGGCACTTGATGGAAAATTGAGGTTCTGGGCTGCTTTGCATCAAAACAGAGACAAAATTTATCCTGGTTAAGTGTAATTGATGTGACCTGTGATGGCAGCAGGGCACAAGCAAAGCTAGGCCAGGTACCAGGATGTCAGATGGATTCTTATGGCAGATGATGTTTTGAAACAAAGTAAATTAAGAATTATAATGCATTTAGGTTTTAACACAAATGTTGCTTAGTTAGGATATTTAATATATTTTGTGTGTCTGTTATTTTTTCCTTATTTCCCATCAAACTCAGCCTTTCTCAGGGGTGCACAGCCTCCAATTGAGGTGTTATCCAACCTCTGGGTAACTGCTGTTCCCAGTCTTTTTTTGGTAATCCTAGACTGTGAGTGAAGAGGAGTTTTCACTGTAATTGAAAGGGGATTGATGCAACTCTGAGTGTGACACATCCTCAGTAGGAGGGCCACTCTGCTTTTCCTCTTCCCCCTCTGAAAATAGATTTAAGCTTCAGGAGCTGGAGGCCTCAGCAGCTGAATTTTATGATATTAGGAAACTCAACTCCACAGTAGCTTTTCCATCAAACAGGTGCCTGGCATTTAAAAATGCTGAGACACTGGATTTACTGTTGATTACCTTTTTTTGTTTAAAAGCAGAACAATCCTGCTTGGAAGGAGGAAAGTTGTGAACAGATTGAGCCCTTTAAAAAATAATTTATTATTCCTCTGTAATATTACAGTAGCTGCAAAGAAGAGGCTCAGGGAGAGCTGTGACCTTCAGCTTCAGTTCCTAGTCCTGGATAAATGTTGTATTTCCACAAGCTGTGGGACACTCACATTCCTCTCTGAGGTGACTTCAGCTGGGCACCAGGGCTGGATTCCTGCCACTCAGGCCTCTGCTGTTTATGATATTAATAAACTGGTGTCAAATGTCCTGGGAACTGCTGGGGCAGGTTGAAAGACCTTTGTTTCAGCCAACAATAGACCTGAATTAGTATGAATAGGAAAAGCAAATAGGCACTTCCTGTCATATTGGAAGGAGTATTTGAGTTTGGGAAGCAAGTTGATTAAGAGATGTGAACTAAATGCTCATCACTTGCTCTTTGTCCCCAGCAAAATATTCCCTGTGTATGTGTAATCCCTGTTATCTTCCTAAATATGTTTGCAGTGCTAATGGTGTAAGGTGGAATCCCCTGTTTGAATACATTATTTGGGATATTCTTTGGGGGAAAAAATCTACACCTGTGTAATGAAGGTTTAAAAGGGGGAATTGACTCAGTTGTTGTTTTCTTAATCACATTTATTCCTCGACTGAAAACTTGGAGGCCTCTTGAAAAGACTAAAAACTATCAGGATAAAGTGAAATAATGGAGTGGTACCTCAGCTCACCTCGGGACTGAGCTGCCTTTCACAGAGTGCTGGAACTGCTGTTGTGGTTTCCACACAGAGGAGGCCTTTAGAGCCTCCAGGGAATTCTTGTCAGGTATTAAATAATCCCTTATCACTGAGTTTGTTGTATTTTCAGGCTGATGTAGCTCATGTTGAGTTGAAAATGGCTCTGTCTGGAAGCGGTGATGTCCCCCCTTTGCAGCAGTGCTCACATGGGACAGCAGAGATCTCCAGAGCTGTGGAGCTCTGGATTTCCAGCTCTCCCCTCAGTGCCAGGATGGGCAGGACTGGGGTAAATCACACGGGAAATGCACCCTTTAGAGGGGGAGGCACCTCCCAAAGGATTTGGGAAGGTTCCTGTGCTGCTTCCAGGGTGTCACATCAGCTCCTGCTGGAGCCAGCTCAGCCTTTACCTGTTCAATCTGCAGTGCCTGGGTGTGGGCAGCCCGGTCAGCAGGAGGTTTTTGGGGTGTTTATTTGTCTGAAAATGTATTTATTTTCCTGCTTCTCTGCATGTGATCAGACTGCCTGTGGCCTTCCTCTGTTCTTCCAACTAGATCATGTCCAGCCTAGGGGCAAGGCTTGGGAACTCTGCTTTGCAGCATCTTTGGAACTAAATTCATTCAGTTGAAACTCTTCTGCTTGGTGGAGGGAGGGAATTTGCCTCTGGATCTCCTGTGCATGTGTTTTGAAGGGAACTGCAGTCATGTCTTCAAGTTTAAAAATAGAAAGTAATTAATCAACATGATGAGGGTTAATGGTTTCTATCCAGAAAACAAACAGCTTTGCTTTTCTTTGTATAGAGAGAACATTCTTCTGTCTGCTGTTATTGAGAGTTTAACAGGAGAGGATCTTTCACAGAAATTTTTGAAACACTTACTAATAAAAACTTACTCAAAACTATTTAATTCTCCCATCAGATGAAATGGTTTCAAGAGGCCAGTTCAGGACTGTTTCCTGCTAACAGATCTTAGCCCCAGAGAGTTTCTTCTGGAGATTTGCAGTGAAGTTGTCATGAAAGGATTTACAGAGTGCAGTGCCAGACTTGGTGAGCAGAAATAAAACTTCCAGCCCAGTGGTTCCAGTGATCATAGCGCAGGTATTGCACAGTGGATCAGTTATAAATCAATTTCAGATGTAAACTTCCCTTCCCAAAGCTCATGGTTTTATTTGTCAGTGAGAATGCTTTCCTTTCACAAAGATAACATTTCAGAGCAATTTTCTGTCATTTTCAGTGGTGGGAAGCAGGAGAAGTATCTGGCACATCTGTTCTGAGTGCTTTGACTTGCTGCTCTTTGTCATCTCTGTTTTTCCCTGCCACCACAGGTGTCTTGGAGACTTGAGTTTCCTGCTGTAGATGGAGACAGGAAGGCAGTGGTCTGAGCTTTAAATCAGTTTTCTTTCTGTTCTAGCAAAGCCAGATTCTGGCCTGTTTGTAGGTGGAAGCTCCTGGAGACTCTGCACACAGAAATGAATTAATTGGCATTTTGGGCTTGATGGCTTTTGCAAATCCAGCTGTGCTAACTGGAGATGTGGTTGCTCCTGAGTGTTCCTTGCTTTCTCCCACAGCAAATTTGTTCATCTGGTGCCTTCACCTCAGTCAGCTCTGTTAGCTTAGCAAAACACAAATTGTTTCACAGAAATGAAATGTGCTGCCACTGCTCACAGAAGTTTGAGGTGATGAAGATAAATGTTCCCTGCAGTGATTCTTGCTCCTTCTGAGAGTTGCTGGGTTTGCACAGTTCTTTGTTGGTCTCTTGCCTTGGTCCAGAAATGGACTGTGGGGGAAAATAATGGTAAATTTGGTGGTGGAAACTCGCCCTGAGTGGAGGTGTTGAGGCAGAAGCCCAAGTAAGGCACAGGAGTTGTTTGCCAGACACAGAAGTTTTTAATTTAAGTGTAAAAATTTACATTCTGCTGCTGCCTCTCCAACCTGGATTGTAATGCTGACCACAGATTGTGCTTTCTATGAATTCTGTTTAAATGAGGATGTTTGATGCCACAGTTAACTCGAGATGACATAAAGATTTCTGGATCCATAAGAAGCTGCTGTTCAGATGAGAGATTAGCAGATGGTGACTCTGTTCTCTGCTTCACTATTCTCTTGTAAAACACTTAATCTATCCCAACTTGTAGAAGGTTTTGAGTACTTCTGTGCTAATCCTGTTCTCTGCACTTGCAGTGCCATCCTCTCACTCTGGCTTTGCAGGCAGGAGCAGCTTCTGGTGCATGGGACAGATGGATTTGGAGTTCTGCTCTGAGCACTGAGCCCAGTAAAGCTATTCAGGAGCATTACTGGCCTTACATAAAACCAGTGGCAGGCAGCAGGATTAGGGCTGGTGCCACTGGTGATGCCATGGGAGGGGATGGAAGTTTGCAGTTGTGTTCTCTAGGAAGCCATGAGGCTTAGCAAAAGTTATTTGTGTGAATTTGCTAAACCACTAAAATAACATTGTTCTGCACTTGAGCATTAAATTGCATTATCTCTAGAGTATCTAAGTGTTACAAATGCAGCTGTGAGCTCTAAGCCATCCTAATGCACACAAATCCTGTGGAGTCTTGGAGCACTGGTTCTTCCCCTTGCCTCCAGTTCCTCCTCCCATTAAAAAAGTGATTTAATTCCAGCTCCTGCTTCTGAGGGCTGGTGATAACAGAGTGTTCCTGCTGTCACTGCTGGTATGGGGATTTGACAGCTCAAAGAGTGATCTCAGGAGGATGTGGCACGCTCTGAGCTGGGCTTTGCCAGGCAGGAGCAGAGCCCTGCTTACCTGGAGCCCTCAGTGAGACCAGACATGAGCCCACTCATGAGACTTAGGAATTAACAGGAAAAGCTTAATCAAGCAGTATCAAACTTTTATTTTAGCAAGCTGAATAAAAGGTTCAAAAATAAATGTGTAGTAGTAATAATAATGAGTAAATCACTCTGGCTTTCTAATCCAAAGTTGAAATCTTTGTTGAACTAGAACTTCTCCATTGTATCTTTTCTCAAAGATTGGCAAAGCTGGAGAGGGAAAGGGAGAAGAAAGGGTGAATAAAATAAAAGAAATGGGAATAAAGAGGAGTCCAGGAAATTAGAGCAAAGTTATGGTGGTTTAGGCCTTCTTGACAAGGTTTATATTTGATTATTTTACTTCAGTGAGTAATTTATGCTGTGAGGTGCTACGTGTATTCCCTGTTTGGTGTAATAGGCCTGGGAGAGTCTCAGCCCTGAATGCACCTTCCCCAAACAGCACAAAACGCTCTCAGCATCAGCAGGGAAATGACAACATGGTCCTGGTCTGAATTTTCAGCCTCCCAGGGCTGCTCAGGTGAGTTCAGTCCCTTGGAGGGACTGTAAATCTCTGTAAATGTCCCAGCTCTCTGTGCAGCTCCAGGTTTGCACAAGGCAGCAAAGGCACTGAATTCCTGTGTGCTGGAGCTGCACCCTGGGCTCCTGAGGTGAGTTTGTGTCTGTCCCAGCAGCACTGAGAGCTGGCCAGGGGACAAATCCCCTCCCTGGGAAGGAGGGCAGCTCTGTGTATTTGTATCATTTGTATATTCTTTGCTGCAGAATTCCAGAGCTGGTGCTTGGGAGAGAACAAGGAAGGCGGACACCTCCCTGCCCAGCACAGATCTCTGCCACAAGGGCAATAACCCTGCTCTGGCTTCTCCATTCCTACGTGCATTTCTTCCTGTCCCCAGATTTTAAGGCATGAATATATTTTTAATGCCCTCTCTAGTAGAGAAGAGATCTATTTAAAGGACTTGTGGAATGAGTGTGAAGCAGTAAATTGAACAGTGGGAATGCCTTCTCCCAGCTGCCTTTGGATTTGTTGCCTAGGCACTTCAGGGGCTGGAATGAATGCAGGGAATCACTGCTGCAAGTGAATGGAGAAGAGGGAAATGCAGCCAATACCAAACTGGTCATGGTAACTTCAGAGCATCCAGTCCTGGTGTTCCCTTCCCCCTCTCCACAGACAGAAATCAGGGATGGGGCTGGAATGCAGAGGGAGTTTTCTTTTAGCAGCACATGGCATTTTGCTCTCTCTTTTCCTGGGATGTGCAGTTGTACCCTGTGCTGGGAGCTCTACTCTGCACAGATGTGTGGCCACCCTGCCTTAATCTTGTTTAAACAGCCTTCCTGTCCACTTGGGGATTAACACCTCACTGTCCACCTTCAGAGATAAATACACAATACAGCAGGACTCTGGATAAAGTAGTAAATCTACATCTCAAACAATGGGGTGTTGGTGGGATGACTCAGTGCATTGTGGAGCTGCTCAAAAAATTTGAAGCCTTGGAAGAGCTTTTGTTTTCTCTCCAGTGTCTTTCATTGTTTGTTTGGGGTTTTGTTTTTTTTTCCCCCCAATGATGAAGTACATAACTCCAAAACAAACCCATTACTGGTAACAAGAAGGTCCAATCAAAAGCCACAAATTTCTGTCATCAGCTGTGACTTGAGCAGAAGTTTCTGGAAGTTGCATCTGGTCAGGAGTTTGAAGCAGGGAGGTTTTGCCTCACCTTGGATTGGAGAAAAAAAACCAAAACAACAGCCCACAGGTGATTTCCACACACTTCTACAGGAGAGCAATACTCTTGCTCTCTCTAAAAAGAATGGCTCAGGTATTCAGCAATTGTGCATCAATTTCAAATTTTTCACTGTCTTTATCTCTCATGATGTTTATCCATTCCTCTGCTGCTTCCTCAGTTTGAGGCTGTTTGAGCTTCTATGGATTTTAATCCTAATCCTAAAAGTTGGTTTCTTAATGTTTTTCTCTTGAGATAGTTTCTGAAGTATCCTTGGACTGATTGATTGACGTTTAGTTTGATGAAAATAGCTTTTTCAGGCTGACAAACTGAGGAAGTGATTTCCACATTAGGTCAGTGAATTCAGTTTTCACTTCCCAGGACAGAATTATCAACCTGTAAATAATCTGCTCTGCTTTATGGACAAGACTTTTTGGAGTTGCTCCTTTGGAAAATTCCAGAAACAGTGTTCTGAGCCACTGGGATGCTTTATAAACAATACTAAATAATTCTAAAATGCTATTAAAATGCTACAATTCTTTGTTCAGTACTTGGAAACACCAGGAGATTGCTCCACTTGTGCAAACACTCTGATTTACTTGCTCTCTGCTTAGGCAGCAGATCAACACAATTCTAAAAACTTGCCCAGAACCCTTTTGGGTCTGGTGCAATAAAGCCTCTCTTTGTTCTGCTGTGATTGACTCCTGCTGCAGAGTAGGTGACACGTTCTGCCTACCAAGCATGTTTGCTAAGCAGAGTTTATACAAAGTTCATGGAACATTAAAATAGATAGCCTCTCCTCTACTAATAAAATCTCCTTTATTCTATTATTGGGAACAAATTTAATACAGAATTGCTTCTCAGGTTTGCACTGGGCCTTCTGGAATGGAGTCATTGGCAGTTTTATTTCGCTGCTTTGGATTGATGGAGGTGGTTTTCTCCAGAAAAATCAGATTTCTGCAAAAAATTAGACTTACAGGGTTGTGTTGCAATTTGGTGTCTCAAGAATGGTTTGACTTCTGATTCAAGGATTTGGAGTCTGAGGAGCTTTTGTACCTTTGGAAATGCGAATGGGTGGGCTTGAGCTTGAGTTGTAATTTGTCCTTTCTGGTGTTTGAACAGCTCGGTTTGATACCAGGGATTACAATTCTTGTGAGTGTATATTCACAATTTAATTTTAGCACTCCCTATAAAAACACTTGTGATAATGTAAACCTTCCTCATCCAGAGGAGATACATAGGTTTTTGGAGACTGTTGAGGTTTTTTCCTAGTTTTCTGCAGTTCTTTATTCCTTGAATCCCTGGACAGTGATGTCTGAACTTTTCTCCCCTGATACCTTTTGCCTTTAAGTTATCAGATGTGTACTGAGTGCTTAAAGAAAAAAAGGTGCTTTGATGTTATATGATAATGATAGTATCTAACTCATGTATTAGAAAAAATAGAGAAAATAAATGTACACAGTTTCTCTAGGAAGGTACAGTCTGTATTATCTAGAGTCAGAGTAGAAAAATCAGTTTTAAGAAGTTGATGATATTAAACACTTAACAGAGGAATGCACAAAACCAAACTTGTAGCTCTGGCATGGTGATGTATAAATGCTGCTCAAATGTCCAGCATTAAAAAAATTCATGTTATTTTTTGGAAGAAACTTCTCCTTGCATTTTATAGATGTCCTTTAACTAAAGTATGATTTTTTAATGGTTTGTTGTTTTTTTTAATCATGGCTTTCTTGGCCACTTGGTATTTGAAGAATGATTAATCTGTGGGGTTTATTTTTGTTGTTCTGCAGCGGATATAATTTCTACAGTAGAATTTAACCATTCTGGAGAGTTGTTAGCAACAGGAGACAAGGGAGGGAGAGTTGTCATCTTTCAGCAGGAGCAGGAGGTGAGTGCTGTCTAATTTTGTCTAATTACATGTTCTTTCTATTTCCTTTTTAAAGACAAGGAGCGTGTTTTTATAAAATTTTACACAAAGTGCATGCCTGTGTGATAAGTGATTATAATACTGAAATTTAATGAGAACTTTGTGACACTGATAGAAATTATTTCAAACACTCTTTGGCTGTGGTCTGAAGAATGTTGACAGTGAAAACCAGAAAGGGGTAGGATACAAACGACTCTTGAGGGAGCTGAAGTTTATTTTTTTACAATGACTCTGCCTGGCTGTGATGGTGATCACAGATTTCACTGTAGCTGGGGATATTTAAAGTTGCCCTTAAGCAAATGTGTGACTGTGACCTCAGATGTCCTTTTGCACTCTGGTATCAGTCAGGTAAAACACAGAATCCTCATACAGAGGTGACTGTTCTGTGCTCCCCCTGTCCCTCCCCCCTGTCCTCCCCCTCTCCTCCTCTCTTTGATTTTTGGTCTTCAGGCTCTACCCCCATGTCAGTGGGCATCTGAGCTGCAGTCTCTGATCTGAACTGAGGCCGTAGTTGGAAGTTGCTGTGGTCAGAATGTGTTTCAGGGAGATGTCACTGCTGCTTTTTGTTCATTCTTTACTTCAATTTCCATTTTAAAACTCCCAAAGCTCGGGAATTGTGGTTCCCAGAGCAGGGGCAGGTCCGTGGGCGAGGCCCTGTCCCTGTGCCAGCAGCTCCCCTCGGTCAGTGGGGACATCTAGTGGGGCTGCCTGGCACCAGCTCCTTGTGCCTTTTATTGTTTTCTTCTTATTTCTTTATTACTTTCAATTCTTGAGTTGTAGCTTGATGCTTTTAAGAATCCTCTTGTGAAGCTGGAAGTTGCAGCAGTTCCTTGCCTGCTCTCAGCTGAGCTGTGTTTGAATGGCTCCTTGGTTTTTGGAGCATAATCCAAGCTGACATCCTTGGGAGCTGGGATCCAGGGGCAGGAGGAACCACCTGGGTTGTCAGATGAAATTCCACAGAATTGTTTAGGGCATTTTTTTGGCTTCTGTGTGTTCAGGGAATGATTTGTATTTAGGGACTTTATTCCCTGATGCACTGGTAGTTGGTTGTTCCAACAGAGCAGGTTTTATACATGAAAATGTATAAAATAGGAGTGTTTTATTTGGAATTCTGTGCCCCCTACTGCCCCACTGCACTGGAGAGTTTCACAAGAAGAGAAGCCCTGACAGGGGCTGTGTGAAGAGCTGTGCAAGCCTAGGTGGCCTCACCCACTGCCAAACTGCTGCCACCTCCGGGCTGGAATGTGGCAGCCGGTGACATCAGCTCCGTGCCAGGCAGGAAGTGAATCCTGCATCTCACAGAAACTGAGCAGGAATCTGCGTGGGCACGGTGCAATTACCTAAATTGGAATTTAACATCAGGCACTGGGGCCACCACCTCTCCTTGTTTGGAATTTTTTTTTCCTTTAAGCACCATGAAGCTGAGAGTTTAAATTTTGATTTTATCCCGAGGATGGATTTCACATATTACTGGGTTTTATGTATTATTCTGGTCCTGTGGAGTTTTGCTAGAATGCACACACAGAATATTTAAACCTTAGTCGTTATGGTAAGTCTGGAATTGAAGGAAAATTCCCTGGATTTCCTAAGGCATTGCCTACAGCAGAATAAATTTCCTTTCCAAGCTATTCCATGCATTGATTTCTTAGTTCTGACTGGGGCTTAGAGCAAAGTCCCTTCCATTCTCCAGGGTGGGAAAAGCAGTGCAAAGAAAGGAACAGCGTGGTACAGAATTCTGGTGCCAAATGTGATTTCTAAGCCTTTTTGCCCCCTTATCCCTTCCCTGCCCCCAGCTTATTTTCAAGTGTAAGAATTCCTGCCAGCTCTCAGGGTATGAAGCACAAGAAAATGATGCAGGGAATGTGACAAATGTGGGCCAGCAAGGGTTGGATCAGCTGTGTTTTGGTGAGGTCCTGAGGGATGAAATGAGGCAGCAGAGGAGGAAGCAGCAGAGTCCCCAGCCAGGAACGTATCACAGCAAAGGCATCTGATGGTGCAATCTCTGCAGTGGGTGGGACAGGAATAAACCACAAAATTCACCTTGAAACCTCTTCAGGTGAACGTTTGCACTTCAGCTAAAGAGTTTTGTGCACTCAGTGGATGAAATTCAAGGTTCAGTCCATGCAGTGCAGTATTTTGGTGCCTTAGACTCTGCTTTCAGAAGGAGGAGCTGTGCAAGGTTTTCAGTTTTGCAAACATTTCCACCTGGCCAAGTAACTGCAGGGGTGACTCTAATGCCAGAGCTGTGTTCAGCAGAGGTGAGGAGCTTTTTGCCCTTCCAGAATGAGGAAGAAAAAGCTGCTTAAGCACTTCAGAAGCTCTCAGGGGACTTGGAGATTATAAGGCACAATAGTGGAGCTGCTGGTATAAATTTAGAGGTGCCATGTGGGATTTCCATGGTGTGCCTGGAAAGCTGAATGTAGTCACAGAGTGGATTTGCCATTTGTGTGTCTGTATTGCAGGGGAAGGAATATTCCTTTTAAACAGCAAAGGTGGAAAAATTCAAGATGAAAGAAGTTGTGGGTTAGTTGTTTTTAATAAAATATTTAGGTGAAATACTAGTTTGCTCATCATTAATATGAAATCTTGTTGGAGTTGTTACTCACATTCTGAGGGGAGTTTCTGGAAACTTCAGCTGCTGCATAAACTGTCACTTCTCCGATGTTTTTTAGCCAAAAGAGTAGAAACTTTAAAAAATTTCTTGCAACAGAGATGATGCTCATCTCATTTGGTTGACAGGCTCATGAAAATCAAGCAGGTTGTACCCCAGTGTACATTGCATATGTGTCTTGATCATTTAATTCTCTTTTCAGAACAAAACCCAGTCTCACAGTAGGGGAGAATACAATGTTTACAGTACCTTTCAAAGCCATGAACCAGAGTTTGACTACTTGAAAAGTTTAGAAATCGAAGAGAAGATCAACAAAATTAGGTGGTTACCCCAGAAAAATGCTGCTCAGTTTTTATTGTCTACAAATGGTGAGTTCATTTTGTAAGTTTATTGTTATGTAGGTTTGCTATTTAGGATTTGGTCTAATCCTCTCCAAAGGGCTGGAATCAAGCAGGGTTTAACTGCAGGGATCTGGGGACGTGGTTCTGGTGGCTTTCTTGGGCACAGGGTGGCTTTTTTGGGATTTAGTTACCTTATATCCCAGAGAGCTTCATGTGTATGTGAGTCCTGTGTCAGAGCTCACATTAATCATTCATAGCAATCTCTGTCCTAACTGAAACTTGCTCCAAGTCCTATAAAAAGGACAAACTGTGGAGGAGGTTTTTTAATGCTTTTTATCTCGTCTTGTTTCCCCCCAGCAGCATTTTTGTCTTTTTTGGTGCACGTGGGCGGCCTTGTCTTGTTCAAGGCATCAGCAGTGATGGCTGGTGTCTCTCCATTTTAAACTGTGCCTGTTTCATTGCAGATAAAACAATAAAATTATGGAAAATCAGCGAAAGGGACAAAAGACCCGAGGGTTATAATTTAAAGGAGGAGGATGGACGGTATAGGGATCCTACTACAGTTACAACACTACGGGTGAGTAGCTGCAAGCAGCTGAGTTCTCTTGTCCCTCTCCAAGGCCAGGAGCTGCCCCATCACATCCTGAATTTCACCTTCCCTGCGATGCCCCTTGGCAGAAACGCTGATTTTTGAGCTCTTGAAGGGCCCTTTGCCCTCACTGCTGCCCTCCCTGTGCTGCAGGTGCCCGTGTTCAGGCCCATGGACCTGATGGTGGAGGCCAGCCCACGCAGGATATTTGCCAACGCCCACACGTATCACATCAACTCCATCTCCATCAACAGCGACTACGAGACCTACCTGTCCGCAGACGACCTGCGCATCAACCTGTGGCACCTGGAGATCACTGACAGGAGCTTCAGTATCCTCTGCCACCCTGCTGGGCTGGGACAGGGAAAGGGCAGGCTTTGATTGCCTTTCATCAGAAGTCTTTATAAAAGAGAATTAATCTCCATCAATCCTAGTTATTTCTCCCTAGTGATTGTAAGGAATTGTAGGCAATTGTTACTTCTGGAGAAGGAATGGTTTGGAAAGGAAATGAAAGCTCATCCAGGTGGGCAGGTTGCCTTCCACTACCCCAGATTGCTCCAGCTTGGCCTTGGGCACTTCCAGGGATGGAGCAGCCACAGCTCCTTAATGTGTCAAGTTTTTAATACGAAATAGCATTTTATAATATAGCAGTATAATTAGAATGGAAGCAAAATGAAGTTCTAGACTGAAAACTTGGGAGATAATTTGTGGGATAGAATTGATTTCTGCTGGAGTGGAGCAAAAGTGAAGCAGGTTTTTGCTGATATGCAGCTGATACAGAAAGTGATGTTATCAACTTGCTTTAGACAAATTGTGTGGCTTGGTTTAACTCTCACCTGGGCTGTGCCTGGGTCCCACAAGCCTGGAGCAGCATTTCTGAAAGCATCTAAAACCACAAAAAACCCCAATTTCAGTGGAGGGGATTCCCTAACGAGCTGCTGCAGACATTGTAGACATCAAGCCTGCCAACATGGAGGAGCTGACAGAGGTGATCACGGCTGCAGAGTTCCACCCCAACAGCTGCAGCACCTTCGTGTACAGCAGCAGCAAGGGCACGATCCGCCTGTGCGACATGCGCGCCTCGGCGCTGTGCGACCGCCACTCCAAGCGTGAGTGCTGGGCCCTCCCTGCGCCAGGGGGGTTTGCTGTCAGCTTCTGTCCAACCTGAATTGCCTGCGTGGATTTGTGTAGGCTTCCATTGGCATACTGAAAAATCTAAAGTCTAAAATCTAAGTAAACCTTAAAATTATATTTATTTTCTGGAGTGAAAATAGTGAATAAAATGAGTAGCACCTTCTGTTTTGACACCAGGAGTGGTTTTTTGCAGACTTCAGGTCGTTGAAGGCCATTTGATCTGTATAGTGAAAGATCTAAAACCTAAAATCTAGATAAACCTTGGAATTACATTTATTTTCTGGAGTAAAAATAGTGAATAGAGTAGCAGCTTCTGTTTTGACACCAGGAATGGCTTTTTGCAGACTTCAGGTGGTTGAAGGCCATTTGGTCTGTTCTTGGTGCTGAAAATCTTGCATGTGTCAACCAAAACTTCACATATTAGCAAATAATTCATTTATTAAGAAGCTGGCCTTGGCTTGCTACAACAATAGGAGAGTATGGCAACTGTACTACAATTGTTTCTCCTTGAAAGTTATTTTATGTAACACAAGGAGGAAAGTTTGATGAGACAATGCTAAAGCAGTTCAGGTGTGTCTTGTACAGAGACACAAACTTACCTCTTGAAATGCCTGTGCGATTTTCCTGCAGTGTTTGAAGAACCAGAAGATCCTAGCAACAGATCATTTTTCTCTGAAATCATCTCTTCCATATCTGATGTCAAATTTAGCCATAGTGGTCGATATATGATGACTAGAGATTACCTGTCAGTGAAGATCTGGGATTTAAATATGGAAAACAGACCTGTGGAAACATACCAGGTACTGAGGGGTTGGAAATCAAAAAACCTGGGCAGAGGCTGAGTTTTACTGATGCTCTTGATGTGGCAGTTCCAGTTTTGTCTGTAAATTCAGGCAGAGCATCCCTGGGGTTTGGGGATTCCTCACTCCCGCTGAAAGATCTTGGTGTTTGCAGGGTGGTGGCAGAACCCCAACCCTTGTCTGGGGCTGAAATCCTCCCTCTTACCCAGTGGGAATTTGGGAGGTGGAGAGGTGATCTCCAGCCACGAGCACCATGCCAAGCCTTTCTTTGGCTGTCTTTATGTTCTCTGTTATTTCCTGAGGAAAACAGGAGGTGAAACATTCCTTGCCATAAAAGGTTTTCAGCTGCCACTGAAAATTGCTGTTTTCTTTCTAAGAAAGAGCCCTTGTGAGCAGTCCCTGCTTTTGGAGCAGTCAGGGGAGGCTGTTTCACAGGGGTGTGGGTCTGATGCTCACTCAGTTTCCTGATCCCTTTTCCAGGTGCACGAATACCTCAGAAGTAAACTCTGCTCGCTGTATGAGAACGATTGCATTTTTGACAAGTTCGAGTGCTGTTGGAATGGGTCAGACAGGCAAGTGGAATTCCTATCCCTATGCACTTCACAGCTTTACAAGTTATTCTTAAAATAAGCAGGCCTCAAATACCTGGTTTTGGACAACTTTACAGTACTTCAGTAGACTTTAATGTGCATTATTAGCTCTGTAATTTCTAATTTGTAATTAGAATCTGCACCAGAGCTCTGCGGGAAACCTTCCAGGAATGTTCCTTTTTCCAGTGATTTGCCATGGTAGTGACCTGCCAGTAACACCACCTAGGACAGCTCTTGCTCCTGCACTAATCATGTCATTAATTGCTTATTTGCTGCATTTAAAGCAGCTCATTGGTTCCCTGTCAATACTCTCAGACATGGTGCTTTTTTATTTATTTTTTTTAAATTTGGCATCTGTCTGTTCAAATATTTTTTGAGGCAAAGGAAGGGCAGGGAAACTTGTGAGTGTGTTTTTCTTACTGAACAGCTGGTGCAGAATCAGGAGCTGTGAGGGATTTTCACAAACCAGATGTGCTGCTTAGTACCTAAACTCACACAACTTGTGTGTCCCTAAAATCACATCGCTAAAAATCCGACGTGTTTGGGGTTTGTTGGATCTCACCTGTGTGTGTGTGTGTGAAAAGCAAATTAAATAATGACATTTGAGTTGCTTGGATAACAAAATACCTCAAAGGGAAAGAAAGAAATGGTATTTTGGGGAGGTTTTAAATGGATAAAAGTGGCAGTACCTGCGTCCCTTTAGCTGTAGCAGGTGTGGGTGAGGCCACCTCCTCTCCATGTGCCTGACCTGACTCAGGCCCCTCCGAAGGAGCAGGAACCCCGCACTGACCTCTCCCTTCTCCCCCTGTGCAGCATTGTCATGACAGGATCCTACAACAACTTCTTCAGGATGTTTGACAGGAACAGCAAGCGGGACGTGACCCTGGAGGCGTCGCGGGAGAACAACAAACCGCGCACGGTGCTGAAGCCGCGCAAGGTCTGCGCCAGCGGCAAGAGGAAGAAGGACGAGATCAGCGTGGACAGCTTGGACTTCAACAAGAAGATCCTGCACACGGCCTGGCACCCCAAGGAGAACATCATCGCCGTGGCCACCACAAACAACTTGTATATATTTCAAGACAAGATGAATTAGGGTTTGGCATTCCTAAGCGAAGAAGTCACTTCCTGCATAGTTGAAATAGTTGAATCTAGCATTTGTACCTGTAACGAAAAGCGAGTGAGAGGTCCATTATGGCACCCCTTTCCAGTGTTTAAAATGTGCCATATGACAACACACTTTTATAGCTCCATGGAGAAGGCTCTGTGGCTCTGTTGTCTCCATGCCTGCTAGCCATTTAGGTGAGGATAGGGCACTTTTTAATTTAAATGACTACTTGCACCATCTTGCCTAATGGACTAGACTGGACTGTCTCAACATCAGTTTACTCCACTTTTTATGCCTTCCATTGTGATGACGTCAGACACAGGGAAAGCCTTCAATCATGCTATGGGATTTAATTGTGTAACCTCATTACTGTATCATTCGTGGCCCCCTTTTTTTATTAAATACAGCTCATTCTTGCTGTGGCTTGTAGCATTCCTCCTCCTTCTGGCCTCCTGGACTCCCCCTTCCCCCTTCGTCCCCCTCCACCTCGCCTCGGTGGTGGTGTATGGAAAAAGAATAAACAAAATAAAGCACATAAAATGGGTCCGTTTGGGGTCAGTGGTAAAGGGGGTCTGTGTTGCAACAAATGTTTTCATAAACAGTTGACTGTAATCACTCCTTGCCATGTCTGGCACCAAAAAAAGAGAAAATAAGGAAAAAAACAAACAAACTACTGAATAAAAGTGACAAAGAATGGAGAATCTGTTTTCTTTTTTTTTTTTTTTAATCTACCTCTTTATACAAATACTCTGTGTTTTACCTTAGATGCATGAAAATAAAATGATGTTTTTTGTAATGATTTTAACCAGTATTAATTATTTTTCATGGGAATGATGAGGGAGGGATTTCACAGGTACCTGCATTCACTCCAGCCATGAGTGACCACTTCCACGTCAGCACCACGACTCATTCAGGTTCTGAGCAGTCACTGCCCCTGTCCTTGAATGCTCCTCTGTTTAACCTGTTGCTTCGAATCAGAAAGGGAATAGAATCTTCAGGTTTTAAATTCCATTTTATGGGACTGATGTCTTAATGTTTGTTTTCGTCCTGGTTTCTTCAATGCCTTGTTTTAGGATAAAATGCCTTGAATGCCTTGTTTAGAGCACCAAGTCCCCGTGGCTTTGTGAGAAGTTGTCCGAGCTCCTGTGTGGTGTTCTGTAGTAGCAGCACCATGGTTCCATAGCTGATGACTGCACTGCATCCTGCTGCTCTATTTTCTGTATTTATTGCTAACTGGAAATGTAGTTTTGAACCATGCAAGTGTTTTCTTCTGGCTTTTGGCTTTGCAAAAGTTCCTGCACTTACAGAAATGCAAGGAGCCAAACCTGTGGAGTACAGAAGCTGCATGAAATAAATGTTCATAGTGACGTGAGAGATTTCAACTCTTCAGCACATCAGGCTTATCCAAAGATGAACTAGATATTGAGGCTTTATAAGGCTCATGAGTTTTTACTTCCAGATATTTTTGCTAAGCGTGCTTTTAGGTTTTGCTCTTCCTTCATGGAAATGTTCAGTGAAGTTTGAATTCATGGTGAATTTACCTTGACTGGGAGAATTTTCACTTTTGAGTTACCTGTATTTAATGATTCCTGTGGCTTAGAGGTAGTTGTTAAAATGGCATTATGATTTGATCAACTGAGATACTGTTTCTGCTGTAAAATTCGGGCTGGGTTAGAGGTTGTTAACAAGACTACTCTTGCAATCACTCTTCTGTTAAGTCCTTGTGCAGTGGTTTGAAAATGTAAAAAACTCTAATATTTATTAATCCACTTCTCTTAAATACAGTATTTATCTTGTACCATGCATGCCTGACCATGAGCCTTTGTAAGGATTTTACCTTTTTTTATTTTTTCACCTGTTGGCCTTGTAAAACAAACGAACTGCCCCGGGGACAGCAGCTGTTTTCCAGTGGTGAATAAACCAGGGGCCCTACTCCTGTTAGCAGCTGTGACTGATTTTACTGCAGCACCCAGGATTCCCAGCAGTTCAAGGAACAGCTCGTTGAGTGATGTTAATCCCATGTACAGCTCTTTCCAGGGCCCAGGTTTATTCCTTATCTCGCCGTGAGGGCACAGAGGTGATGAAATGCTTGTTTTGTGTAGGTCTGAGGATGCTGCAATGGGAAGATGAGGGGCAGGGCACTGAGGCTGCTGCTCCTGTGCCCCAAAAACCCCAGGGATGCACTGGAGGTGCTGGGCACAGCCACAGCCAGAGCTGAGCAGGGAAGGCGGCACAGAGGGAGCGGTGCAGTCACCCAGAGCAAAACTCCAGCACAGCCTTGGATCCCAGCTGGGCCTGCTGGGATGGCAGAGCTCGCCTTGGGAGAGGGTTTGGGTTTTTGGGATCCTTGAGGTGGCATCTGAGCTTTGACTTGTCCTCACCAAACCCAGCTCCTGCCTGTGCTGTCACACTGTCCACTAGAGAATTCTCTAAGCACACTGTCCACTGATTCATGCTGTAAATCGTCTATTTTATTAATAAAAGTCCGCAGAGAATACGCTTTGTCAGGATGCTTTTTATGCTCTTTCCTCCCCTCCCCTCTTCTGCTTTTGCAGGGATTTTTAAATGGGTGCTCTCTTCCCTGTGCCTGGGGAGCAGGACCATGCTGGTCACTGCCTTCAGCTGCTCCACTCACACAGCCTCCTCCCAGTAAAACCAGTGCAGATCTGCCATTCCCAGTCCCTGAATGCCAGACTGAACACGGGGAGGGCGTTCTGTTCCCTGCACTGCTGTCCTGAAGCCACTGAGGGGACTGAAATGCCCCCAGCCACTACTTCAGTGGGTTGTATCTGCAATGTGCCAGCTGCGGTGTCACTCCTGTCCCCAGTCCGTGCTCAGGGTGAGGTGTTCATCCAGCTGCCAATGCCCGGGGCAGGAGAGCCCTGTGCTCCGGTCCTTTGTCACCTCCCTGTGCCTCCAGTTCTTTGTCACTTCCCTTTGTCACTTCCCTGCTAGGACCTGGCTGCTGCCCGCGCTGGAGCTGCAGCAGCACCTGCTCCCCTCCTGCTCCTCTGTTCAGGGAGGACAGGATCTTTTCTTGCTGATCCTTTTATTATCAACCTGACTGGGAGAAGCTCAGGTAGTGCTGACAAGCAGAAACCTGTGGGGTTTCCCCTCCTGGAGAGGGGCTGTGGATGATGGAATACCAATATTTTACCAGAGATTTTTTTATTGTCGTCTTCTTAGGCACAGCAGAGCTGGGAAGCAATTTCCTGTGTGCTGCTCTTCTCTCCCCCTCGGGCTGTGGAGGTGTAAAACATCCCGGCTGACATCAAAAACTCCTTTTATTGAGTAAAAGGTGCCTCCTTTTGCCCTTTCCCGTGGAATTGGCTGTTGTAAAGGGAAGGACTTGGATCGAGGAGCGCTGGGAGTGAGGCTGCTGTGTCTGGAGCTGTTTGTTTGCCCACAGCAAACATCTCATTTAACTTGGTTTGGGCTTGTAAAGAGAAACGGCGGTATAAAAAACCAGCGTTTGTTTCACAGCTGAGAGGATAAAAACTGTCAATTCAATTTCTGTACACAGTGAATTCTACCCTCCGATTTTAAGGATCTCAACCTTTGCAAACCGGAGAACAGCCCTGGCTGGGTTCAATTACGCTTTTCCGAGCCGGGATCTCCACTAGGAGGCAAAACGCAGCTGGAAAGAGGCTTGGGAACCGCGAGGGGCCACGGCAGGTGCGGTCCCTGTCCCTCGAAGTCACCTCCGGAACGAGCAGCGAGCGGTTGTTGCTAAAAATGAAACCACTCAAGCGTTTCCAGGGTGGATATTGCAGGACAGGGAGTTCAGGGTGGTGTGCGGGGGGTGCTGGGCGTGCCCGGCTCAGGAAAGGGCTCTAAGCTCTGGGGAACAGAAATACTAAATAAAGAAAATAAAAGTAATCGTGGCTGGTTTTAGACTTGAGAATCGTGGAATGGTTTGGGTTGGAAGGGACTCAAAGCCCGTCCAGGGCCACCCGTGCCATGGCAGGGACACCTCCCCTGTCCCAGGCTGCCCCAAGCCCTGTCCAACCCTGCCTGGGACACTTCAGGGCAAACCCAGCTCTCCTTAACTTGTTTCAAACATTTAGAGCACCTCAGAACCATGAGATAAACCACTGCGATTATCTTGGCACAGGTCTTGTTAATTGTTCGATTTCAATTGACTTAAAGGCTTTTTTTTTTTTTTCCTAGAAGAAAAACCTTTGTATCGCACTCCAGCCCAAAAAGCTTTTCCCAGGAATTCATGGCCATTGTTTCTCTTCTGTTAACATGTGGTTTTGTGTCTGTCCAACCCCGCCATTGTCACAGCATTTTCCATGCCGGGACTCAAATTACAAACATTAATTACATCATTCAAATGCCTCCAGGAACCTGTGTAGTGGTTTGAGCACGGGGCTCAAAGTCAGCCCTTGTGAATGCTATTTCTGGCTCTGCATTGACTCACTCTATAATCTTGATCAATTTATTTCTGACTCACAAATGTTAATAGTCCCACTTGACTGATAAATATTCATGCCACAAGTGTTGTGGCAAGCGCTTCCTGAATGAGGGTGGTGACAAATGCTCATGTTAGGCTGTGATTTGAGGGTTGCAAAGGAGGATTGGGTTACCCAGGCAGGGTTTTTTATTCAAAATCACAAGTAGCTCATTGTTCTGACTCCAATCTCCAATGTTCCTGCAGCCCCTCCACCTTAAATAGATGTTTTATTAAATTAATTAAATTGCTGCTTTCTTTTGACGACTAATGTGGCTAATTCTCTTCCAGAATCCAGATTTTCCACAGGGTTCGATGTTTGGTACAGTCATGCAAGGCCTGCAGTCGAACTGAGGAGAAATGTTGGTGTTACAATTTGGATCTCAAATATCCAATATTAGTATAGATGAATACAAAACAAAAAATATTTAAAACAAGCATTGCAGTATGTAGGGATGATTGTGACACTTGTGCATACAGGCTTTTTCTCTAGCTTGAAATAGTTCTGGCACAGAAATCAAATGATTTCTTCACATTTGTAATGGGGAGTAAACAGAATACACTGCAGTTGTGTCTGTGTGGCTTCACTCTGGTGGTGTTGCTGGTACTGAGCTCCTACAGTGAGCACAGTAATGAAAAAAACACAATTTATGTTCTCATGGCTGTTGATGGGAGGGCTTCATGGTGTAAAAGGTTCCTTTACAGCTTTTGGGAAGCAAAATGCTCATAAAAATAGATTTATGTGTGACAGAGATGAGGTTGAAATCACAAAACTCCATCAAAAAGAGTCCAGGCCTCCAAATAAACCCTAAAGTTGAAGCGATGTCCAAACAGAATGAAGGTAACGATGAAAAGGAGGCTCAGGGGGACCTTGTGGCTCTGCACAGTCCCTGACAGGAGGGGACAGCCGGGGGGATTTGGGATCTACTCCAGGGACAGGGACAGGAGGAGAGGGAACGGCCCCAGGCTGGGCCAGGGGAGGCTCAGGGGGTCAGCAGCAGGAATTTCTGCATGGAAAGGGAGCTCAGGGATGGGAACTGCCCGGGGAGGTTTGGATCCCCATCCCTGGAGGTGTCTGAGGGATTCCTGGAGGTGTCCAAGGAGCTCTGGGCTGGGGACAAGGCGGGCATCGCTCGCCGGTGGGGCTTGGTGGTCTGGGGGGCTTTCCCAGCCTGACCCTGCCATTCCCATTCCCATTCCCATTCCCATTCCCATTCCCATTCCCATTCCCATTCCCATTCCCACTCCCATTCCCCATTCCCATTCCCACTCCTGTTCCC
>VXBR01003931.1:56283-85596 GCA_013400215.1 Cisticola juncidis | reverse complement strand
CGGCCCGGAGAGCCGAGGGCACGCGCGGCACCGCCGGGCTGGATAAAGCGGGCTCCGGGTGCTGTGCCCGGCGGGACCCGCCCCGCCGCCCCCGCCGGGGGCTCAGGGCCGTCGGGTCCCCCGAGCAGCGGCCCGAGCTGGTTGCGTGGTTACCCGGAGTTTACCCGAGCAGCGACGATGGGGATACAGCGGGGTAGGGGGAGGAGCGTGGCGGTGGGAATGAGTTTATTCAGTGGCTGAGTCAATAGCACTGACGTGAGCTATTTCCCTCTATATCCGGCATCTCTGTCAGCTGCTTTGCTGCATCCTTTTGTTCGTGGGATAACACTAGTGAGGCACATCATGTAGGCTCTGGTACTTACTTGGCAAATGCTTTCCCTTCGGTATAAACACCTCCTTCCCTGTGTCCTTTCATCTCTAAATTTTAAGGCTAGAAGAACCTTAAAATGATTAACTGCAACCCCCGTGGTTTACGATGAAGTTTAGCTGACCACAGAACAAACTCTTCGTTGTTTTTCCACAAGTCAATGGGAACTGTATGAAAGGAAGAATAAACTGTGCCCATTTCATCACACTGCTATTGTGTTGTGGAAACATCGTGTGATAACCGTGGCACCTTAAACAATGTTACCTGAGCCAATAATTCTGACAAATTATTCAGGCCTGTTACACTTAAATAACAATTAGGCTGTCGAAGTTGCGACACGCCGGGCGCCTGGCTGGGTGCTCACTTCAGAAACGACCACATTTGCTGCCCGTGTGTTTTATTTCTCATTTCTTCGGCGTGGTAACCCTGTGGGGCTCATTAATCTTCTGAGAGCTCTGTAAGCCGGGCATGGCTCTGCCCACGTACAGAGGCTCACCCAGCTCAGAGATTGCTGGAGGAGATGAGCACAGGGCAGGAGAGGAAATGTTGGACACTCAGGGAACAAAACAAATGCACCCCGTCAGCTCCGCGCTCTCAGATGTTCAGCCCCTGCACAATGCTTTGGTGCATTTTCTGTCACTCTCTCAGCTTTTCACTGAGCTTTTCAGGCTAATGAGCTCAGACACCCATTCATGGTGTTCTGTGGGTCGTTTGTGCGTGTTTAGGGCCTTTTATTCAAAGATCCCTTAGTACTTGGAGGGCAGAAGAGCTGGGAATAAAACTGGTAACCTGTGCTTTGTTGGGTTCACAGAGATAAGAAACCCAAGTTGCTTGCTTTGGGAATTCTAGATGTTTCCTGTATTTTAATTATTATAGAGCTCTGTTACATATTGACAAAAAGAAATCCCATCTTAAGCAAGAGCCCATCTAGCTCTGTCATGGAAAATCTGCTTAATAATTACCATGGTGGGAATCTGCTTGGCTTTCTTTTCTTNGATCTGTTTGGCTTTCTTTTTTTTTTTTTTTTTTTTTTTTTTTTTTTTTTTTTTTCTAATATTGTACTTCTGGACTACTAATGAGCTACTACCTTGGAGTATTTTTATATCTATAAAGTGCATACAGGTATTTTTATTTATGTATTTCCTTTGATATCTTCACTTCATGCACCCAGCTGAAATCAGAGGGAATAAACAAAATGAGACCCATCTTCCCCAACATGTTTAGCTCCTACTGTTAAAACAGCCCACCAAGTTATGGAAAAACAGATTTAAAGTCAGTGCAAATGAATTCATAGTGAAATAATTAGCCATAGAGCAAAGCCAAAATTCAAACAATTTTGGGACAAAACACATCAAAACATTCATATAAACAGTTGTTTGGGGTTCTTTTCTTTTTGTTTTATGTGATTTGTGAAGGGAAGAGATGCTGCCACGTTTCTTAATCCTATCACTCTTAATTCTATCACTCTTAATTCCATCACTCTTCATTCCGCCACATTTCCTACTTTACTGTCAAGTAGAAACACGGTACAATTACAAACTTTTCAGGCAGCTGATTAATGTAACTTCCTGAGCTGTCAGAAAAGCTCAGGGCAAACCCCACTCTCTGTTATTTGGGCAGTTTATTCCATCCATTCCTGTCCATCTCTTTAAAGCAGCAGAGATTTGTGTCCCAGGCCGGCTGTGAGTGCCCGTGGGAGTGCAGACTCCGCTCCCCTGAGTGCGTTTGAGTCACTCCCCGTGAGCTCAGCTGGGACGTGCTGCTCCTCATGTCAGCTCCCCATGCCAGCTCCTGGTGCTCCCCATGCCAGCTCCTGGTGCTCCCCATGCCAGCTCCTGGTGCTCCCCATGCCAGCTCCTGGTGCTCCTCATGCCAGCTCCTGCTGCTCCCCGTGTGAGCTCCTGCTGCTCCCCATGCCAGCTCCTGCTCGGCTCCCAGGGATTCCTTACTCACTGCACAATTTGGGATTTCTTCTGTTTTAGATAAACACGGAGTTTGGCAGCCCGAGAGGAATCAATCAAAATTAAATCAAAACTGGATTTGTGGCAGTGGGTTTGGAGCTGTGTCACACTGAGGAGGTCTGGTCACCATCCTCTGGGTGTTGGACTGTCACAGGAACACATCCCCTCACACCTTTGCCCTCTGCTGATGTTTAGATCATAGGTGGCTTTGCAAATCCTGGTTTTCCAATAGCCACAAATGGTTGTTGGGGAGTATAAAGCTTTTTTTACCTAACTTTTCACCACTTGCTAACTGCATTTGCCACTTGCTTTTTGCAAGGCAGAACAACTTTTCCTGCTGAAGCTCTTGGAGTTTGGCACTTTTATTTAGGAATTCAGACACCAGCAATCATCACCAGTCTGGAATAACACAGCCTCTGTCTGATGCTGACTGAGCAAAGCTGCCTCTCCCCAGTTAGCACTTGATTATCTGAGTGTGCAGTGCTGAGCTGGTGCCTGGGCACTCCCAAAATTCCCTCTGTGAATTCCCTGTTTGTCTGGGAATCACCAGAGCATGGACATCACTACCATGGCATCTTGAATAATCGGTGCTAAAGGTGAATTCTTCACCAAACCAAACTTGAAAATGGGCTCATTATCAAACATCCCTTCCTGTGTCACTGATGGAGCTCCCAGAGACAGAACCATGCTACAAAAAATAAGTGCAGGCACTCCCAGGTGCATTTCAGAAATCAAAAATCAGTGTTAAAATGTAGAATTCAGACAAATAATGCTCAAAAAATAGTTTCAGGTGTGGTATTTGTAGCTTCAGGTTTGTTTTTCTTACTTGGATATTTTTACCTCGCGGAGGAACATATCCAAACTTTAAAAAATAGTCAGCTAAATATAAAAACCCTGAACACTTCAACTTTCTGCAGGTGGAATAAACTAAATTACACACTCTCATATTTAGTTAATCTACGCATAAAATACAAGAGAAATACCTTTAAAAATAAAAATCCTCACTTTAACTACCCAGCGTGTGAACTTCAGCAGCTGCTCTTGTCGTCCATGCTACACTCTTTGTTGAATCTTAGTGCACTTGGGTAAAACTACCAAAAAATGGGGAAAAAGCAGTAAATCGGAGCTTGATGGGAGATGTTTGTGAATGGGAGCTGAGAATGGCAGCCTGCCTGATTTATGGAAAAATCAGGGATTGATCCAAGGCCTTTGGAAGCAAAGAAAAGGAGAATATAAATAATACAGGGGGGAGTTTTGTAGCAGGGGGCATCGGGATGAAAATTCTGTTTGAGAAAGGAAAGTAGAACACAGAGCGACCATGTAATGGAATGATCCATCGCTAATTAAAGCTCCAAACTACAGAAGGAGATGGGGCTGATGAAAACATTAATAACTGGGGAGAACTGGACATTTTCTTGCCCAGCTCCAGAGTGAGGGGGAGCAGCAGCGCAGCTTCCAGGGGTGTTGGTGGTGGAAGAAGGGGAACCCGCCGCTGTCTGTGCCCGTGTTTGTGCTCCCCAGGGCAGCAGCGTGTGCTGCCCGTGTTATCTGCCCCCAGCACGGCCGGGCTCCCCTCTGCTCCCCTCGATAACCCGGGCGTGTTCCGTGTCCCCGCCGTGACTCCCGGGCTGCCCCGCAGGTTCCTGGGTGGAGCTGCAGATGAACGGGAACGGCAACGGGAACGGCACCGAGGGCGGCAGGAACGGCGGGCTGGAGCACGTCCCGTCCTCCTCCTCCATCCACAACGGGGACATGGAGAAGATCCTGCTGGACGCCCAGCACGAGTCGGGACAGAGCAGCTCCAGGGGCAGCTCCCACTGCGACAGGTAAGGCAGTGCTGCCTGCTCTGCCCTTTTTTTGGGAAGCTTTTTCTGGGGGGAGCAAAGTCTGCTGTGCTTCGGTTTGTGGAGCTGTGTGATGCTACCACTTGTAATGATCCAAAAACACGTGTAATTCACAATATTGGCAGTGTTCCCTGCAAGAACAAAAGGATTTGCATCTTTTCTGCAGCAGATGAACTTTTGGGCAGTGCTTTCGTTGCTTTAGGGAGCAACTGTCAGCACTGTTGAGAAAGGTAGGATTATAAATTAATAAAATTGGAAAGATGAGGGGGTTGGGAAGACTTTCTGTTGGTGGTATTTGGGATCTGAAGGGTGGTGCAGTCTGTAACTCGGCTGAATAATGTCTAGAAATGCATGAGTAAATGATTACCCTGAGATTTATCTACACTGACGATTCTTTAGTTGACAAAATAATCTAATGAAATCAATTTTTCTTCAGCCCGTCACCTCAAGATGAAGGACAGATAACTTTTGATGTGGAAATGCACACAAGTAAAGACAGTAGTTCTCAGGTATTTTCTTCCTTAACTTTTAAAGTACTCATTTGTAACTTGCGGATATTTGATCTAGGCTTGAGGGGTGATGTCAAAAGGCTTTGATTCTGTATTAATTGAAATTTGATTTAGAGATGAGCAGTTTTGGAGTGAATCTCTGTCTGTACAGCTCAGAAATGCCTCTTCCTTGGCAGTCCTGTTCCTGTGTCACCCTGCTGGCTCTGGGCTCAGAGCTGGCTGTGAAATGTTGATATTTCTCAGGAGATCTCAGTGATTGCTGTGCAGACACTCAAGGACTGAGGAATCTCCAAACACAAACTGAGAGGAGACCAATGCTCAGCTCTTAATTCCATCGTCCCATAGAATTTGCTGTCTTCAGCAGTACAAATAAAAAGCATTCCTGGAAGAGTGAAAGCTTTAATTTAATTTTGTCAAAGACCTGGGACTGTTGCAGTTCTGCCCTGAGATCCAAAGGGGTCTGAATGAAGGTGTTGGTGAGCTCTGCACCTCACTTGTGACTGAGCTCTTTGATCTTTCTGTGCTTCTCAAGGTTGGAAGTGCTTTATCTTATTTTAATAAGAGTCACTCAGGAGACTCTTGTATTGTTTTAATACAAAGTAGGAGTTAAAGTCAGTGGTGTTCTCTTCCTAATTTATTTATTTTCTTACATGGCAACATTTGCATCTAGTGATGTGAAGTTAAATCTTTATATTCAATTAGAGCTTGCTTTTCCCTCCTGCATCTGGGATTCACTCAGCAGAAGCTACTGGTTGCAAGTAATATAAATTTTAAATAACTAATAACACCTTTAAAAAGTCAAAATACTTGTTTTGGAACCTTTTTATTTGACTTCCCACATTTTAAGTCATGTTCTGTGGGCTTTAAATGGAATGCTATCAACCTAATGAAGTTTTTTTTTCCATTTGTAAATATTTTTTGCACAGTTGTGGTTTATTACATTTAGGATTAAAATAATCCTTTGTTTTAGTCAGTTAAAAAAAAACAAACAGCATGCAATGATGTGGAAATCCTGGATATAGTCATAGAATTTGTGGTTTCCTGACTTCTGCTGGCAAAATCAAATCTCTGAAATAATCAGCAGTCCAAGAACACTTGCTCGTTTATCAGGTGCCACCATTTGGTGCTTATCATGTCACCACTGTTGTCACTCTCAATTTAACACCCTGAGCAGTTGCTAATTGAGTGTTACAAGGTTTGTCCCCTTTGTGTTTCAGTCTGAAGAAGAAGCAGTAGAAGGAGAGAAAGAATTGGAAGTTTTGAAGAAAAGTGCAGACTGGGTGTCAGACTGGTCAAGTAGGCCTGAAAACATTCCTCCCAAGTGAGTCCAACTCTGGTTTCTTTAATAAATATTAATGTATTTTAATGACTAGATGAAGGAAAGGATCACAATCTCACAATCAAAATAAGCTCTTCTTGGGAAGAGATTGATTTCTCTGTGGGGAGGCTAAAAAGGTCAAAACAATGAAGTATGAAAATCCAAATAGCAACAGAATGACTTGAAGGTAATACCAAGGCACTTGCATTGTTGGTTTGATTGCTGATTTCTTGACAAAATTAATAGCAGAGCTAGGTACTTGGAGCTGGGATTTATGGGATTTAGTCTTGGCTTAGTGAGTGGAAGAGTGTTGAGCAAGTCTAAATTCTCTGTCCCTTTTTCTCTTTCTATGTAAAATATGTAATATTCATCCATGGAAGGGGAAACCATGAGATCCTTGAATGCAAAGCATTTTTATTAAAGTGGAGGATGCTGTCTAAATGTGGCAGACTTCTGTATTTGTGTTTGGAACAAAAAACAAAATGAGGCCTCTTGCTGACAAATCACATCCTGAAATTCCCTGTCTTGGACCTGCCTCTCTCTGCAGCTCCTGCTCCTTTTGTGTCTGTACTGCCCAAGTGGTCTCTCCACAATCCCTCCTTTTATTACCTTTTCTTCCTTACTCTGTGTAAGGGGTCTTGGCCTTTGATCTCTAGCTCTTTGTACCTTTTTTTAAAAAAAATAAAGTGTTCCTACAGAGATCTGTGCATTTGTGTGCAAAAAAAAAAAGAAAAAAAGGCAAAGAAACAAAAAAGTCTTGTTGAATTTTTTTTCCCCTCCCTCCCCCTCTTCTTGCAGGGAATTCCATTTCAGACATCCTAAACGTTCAGTCTCTCTAAGTATGAGAAAAAGTGGAGCAATGAAAAAAGGTGGCATTTTCTCAGCAGAGTTTCTAAAGGTTTTCATTCCGTCTCTGTTCATATCTCATGTTTTGGCTCTGGGACTAGGGTAAGTATTAACCTAATTCTCACTTCAGCTTTTGCTTTTCCACTTTGCTTGACTGTCAGGGCCTGCTGAAAAGAGCTTTTTCTAGAAAAATGATTTTTGTCCCTCATTCAAACTTGGTGTATTTTTACAAAAGCAGGAAAACTTTGCAACATTTAAAACTTTGCGGTCTTTAATGTGCTTTATTCCTAGAATAAATCAAGTTACATTGAATATCCATGCATGAGTTTGCAAATAACCTTTGCAGTTGTAAAACGTGCAGTTTGATCAGGTTGCTTCAGGTTCTAAAGGGGAAAATTAGAATAGGTGAAAAATAACATTTACTGACCAGTATGAAACTCCACTGTACAAATAATGATGCTGAGAGGGTGTGTGTGGCACAAACTGTGATTTCCAGTTGAATGCTGCATTGTGATGTTATTGAAAGTCAAGGTTTGAGTATTTAGAGAAATGAAATATTGGATATGTCCTGAAGGATCAGCTGTGCCTGTGCTCAGCAGTGTTTTCATTACCTCTGTAATCCCACATAATCTCTCATTTTGCCTAAATCCTTAAGTTCTGTTTATCCACCTGATGTTCGTCTGGGATGGGGCAAAGGCATGGGCTCAAAACATGGTTTTATTTACCTTTGTGTTTGGTTTTGTGGGTACACCTCGAGTGTCTCTTTAAATTCCTGCAAACCATCCAATAAATGAGGATAGAATATGTGAGGATGCACCGTGAGATGTTCGTACCACAGGGAAATCCTGCGTTCCTGCAATGATTTAAATCTTGCTGTGCTCAGTGTTTGCACAGATCCTCAATGCTCAGGGGTTCAGAGCTCACCCTCTGTCCATGGGTATTTGTTTTACCCCAGGTTTCTGGAGTGTTGCTCCTCGGGTGTTGGAGTCCAGGACATCCCTGTGGCCACTCTGGAGGGTTTGGGGACCAGACAGGGGGTCTGGGGTCTGTCCAAGGGGCTCAGAGCCTCACACAGAGCCCAGGAGGACACTGCCTCTGATCCCTGCCATGGCAGTGAATGCCCACAGTGTGTGAAGAATCACAAGCTGAGAGAATTCAAAATAAGCAGGAGTTAGTTTATCACAGAGAGTAAATGTGGAATTTAGGATTTTCAGTATATGGGGTTGAAGAGGCAAGATGGAGGATTTGGGGAGTGGTCCTGTCCTCCTTGTTCTTGCTCTTTTCCCCCATTTTCTGCTGAGTTTGGTCATTTCTGCCTATGTTAACATGTCATTTCTACTCTAAACCAATCCTTGTTGAAAATGATGTTAACATAGGCAGTGAGTATTGGTAAAATTCTGTAAATACTCACAACACAAAAGCTTTAGGATTGGGGTTTTCAGATGAGCCTGGGACTGCAGGAAAACCCACTTTGGGTGAGCCCTGATCCCTCCAGCCTCACCCAAACCTCCCTGGATGTGATTTTCTAGCAGAGAAGTGAAGCCTGTGGATGGGTTCAGCCTTGAGAGCGGGGTTGGAGCAGTGGGGGCAGTGGGGAGCAGGGAGTGCTCTGTGCCATCCCACACCCTTCTCCTTTTTATTTCAGCATCTACATTGGGAAACGCCTGACCACACCCTCAGCCAGCACCTACTGAGGCACGGAGAGCACACCTGGACCCCCGTGCCCCCTGCAGGTGTTGCTGTCTCATCCAGTACATTTGACTTGAGACCATTTTAAGCATGACCCTGACTCCACCCTCCCCTTCCGTCTCCAGGTTTTTGCTAACTCTGGAATTCAGTATTGTGTTGGAACTCTGGTGAGGTGTTTGGCTATCCACATTTTCTTTCCCTCTCTCCCATTCCCCCTCTCCTGGGCCTGCAAGACACGTCAGAGTTGCTGGGTGGAGTTTACAACTTGTCTCTATGTTGCAAGGGCTTCTCTCAATGCAAAATGCCACCAGCAAGTTTAATTTTAGCAGTGATGCTGTTGCCTCCTTAGTGCAACCTGACTTCAGTTGCAGTTCAGTGCATGGTCTAAGTGTTGACTGCATGGTGGTGATAAAACAGTGTCTTTAAAAGGAAATCGCTGGAGTGGAAGAGAGTTTTTCTTTTGTAAAAAAATTTAAATAATTCCATTTATTTATGGAATAAACTAAAAAATCACTGGCAATAAAGATCCAGTTTAAATCAGCTTTTGGGGGGAATTTGCTTGGCCCCTTTCATTGGCTAACAAACACCATTTGAATTGCAGGAGGCAAAGACTGCATAAATTTTAAAGTAGGATAACTAAATCCATCAGCATATTTTAATACTAGGCAATTGTTGTAATCTTGTCTTTTCTATGAAGTCAGCTTCTTATTCCTTGTAGGAAAACCTGTCTGATACCTAGGAAACATTAGAAAAATTGCATTGTTTGCATGTGAAGAAGCTTTTTTTTTTCTTTACCTGTTTTCTTAAGGGAAAATTTTCGACGTGAAATTTTCCTTTTGAAAGTAGTTCTAAATTAAGGAAAAAAACCTCAACATCTGTAGTGTAGGTAGGCTGTGTGTAAAAGGAGATTATTCTGTTTGTGGTGGAACCATTGACAGCTCCGAGGATCCGGCAGGAAAAGCGTTTTTCTCATCCTTGAGGGGGACAATCTTGCAGGTGCAAAAAGGTTCAGGAGTCATAAAAGCTCTGCAAAAATGAATTTTCAATATTCCTCTCTCTCATTGTTTACTGTACAATCTCCTTTTTGGGGATACTTGGAACCTGCAAGTCACTTGTGGTGTCTCATGTTAGGGTTAGATTTCTCACTGATGTTGTTGAGTTTTATCTTAGGGAACATTAAAGCCTTGTCCTCCTTCAGTGACACTTCTTTTCAAAATGTGAAGCTTTAGTACCAAATTGTTACAAAGCGTCGGGACGGTCACGTCCTCAAATAGATTTTATTGGATTTCAGAACATGTAGCATGAACTCTGAAGGATAGAATACTCTTTTTATATATATATATATATGAATATATATATAAAAATATGATATAGACTTTAATACTAAGTATTTAGGGAACCAATGCTAATTTTAAGACTAGCAAAAATCTCATTTAAATAAAAACTTTAGTAGGCTGACTTGAAAAAATAAGAAAATAAGAAAATCTCATCAGCCATTTGGAGAAAACAGCTACCTATAATTATTTGCTTGCATCAGACTTTATAAAGTTGATTATTTGATACAGCAGTGATTGCTTGAACCAGTTGATGCATAGAAGCTAAATCCCAGCTGAGATTTGGATTAAAAAAACTTTAGTTAGCTCCCAGGAAGTGAAAAAGTTAAGTATGAATCCACTGCTAAACTGTATTTATTTTCATTCTCTACTCCTGAATGCTGTCAGAAAATGCTTTCAGGGTGGACAACAAATCCTCTCGAGTAATCTGCTTTTTTTTCTTCTTTTAGTTGTGAATCCTTAGTGGCACTTGAGCTGCCCAAAGTGTGGGTTTGTTTTGGGGGTGGATATTGGGTTTCACCCAGAGGTGGGGTGGGTGGAGAGTGTTTTAGAGAGCACTAAATTCTTCATTTTACAGCCCTAAAATCCGAGGGGACGGGAGAAAGGCTGGACCACTCTGAGTTCTGACACAGCACCTTGTTTTGTATGAAATGGGAGGAGCAGAAAAAGAGATTTTTTTCCTAAGTAGGGAACACTTTTTAAAGAGCAAAACCCAATAAATCACCCCTTTCTAAACGAAAAGGTGATTTTTAGAATATCTGATCAATAACAGTGCAAGCTTGTAGCTGGAGCATGAAGAGCACTGGTGGGATTTGAAATAAAACCTGTGAAAATGCCCCGTGGTCGCTGTAACACTGGCTGGGATCAATGCAATATTTATTGCAACCCTCTTCTAAGCTTTGCAGGAAAATCTGCAGCTTCCAGTTTTACAATGAACAGCAACGGAGTGTTGGATCATTCCAAAAGGGGTTTCAGTTCCTGAGAGTGGAAGTTTTGTTAAGATAAATGTTGTTTAAAAAAAGCTTTATACCTGTTTACAGTTTTGGAAAAAAAAAAAGGAAAACAAACAAAAAAAAAAGTAGGCTTCGTTTTTCTTACACTTCAGTGAAAACTGGCCTAGGCTATTTGTAAATAGGATCAAGAAAAAAAAATGCATAAACTCGCACATTCAAGATGCAGGCTGACCTAACTGCAGCAAATGCAGATTTACTGACCGTTTTCAAAAGTGAAAGATCGTTAAAAATTCAAATTTTTAAATTGACGTTTGTCAAAAGATTGGAGTTAACTGAGCCAAAGTGATTATGCATTCTTCATAAATTAGTTAGCACTTTGTACCATTATATACAGTTTACATGTATAAGTTGTAGCTTACAAACATTTTGTGCCATTAAAGCTCTCACAAAAGTGGTTGTCTGAAATCTCTTCGTGCTGCGCCTTTCTTTGCTCTTTCTCCTCTCTCCCTTTTTTTACAGGTCTGCTTTTTCAGATGTTTTATGGAACTCTTTTGTTCTGGGTGACACGAACATTGAAGCTGCTGTTTACAGACTGGAATAATTTCTCTTTTTTTTTTGAAAGATCGCTTGGGTTTGGTTTTATTTTGTTTTTTAGTGACCTGGGATCATCCGCTTCATTTCCTGAAGCGCTTAAAAATATTCCCCCTGCTTGGCCTCGTGTACCTTCTCCAAATCCTCCAGCATCTTGTCCAGGAGAACTCTGAAAGGAAAATAATGTGGTGGCATATGAAATGTAAAATAGAATCGCTGAGATTTTGTATGATTGGTCAACTCTATTGTATTCCTTGTATTTCTCTTCTGTTCTCTAATTGTGTTTAATTTGCAGATTAAAGAGTAAGGGAGATAAACCCTGATTGTTAATCTGCCTCCATGTTCTTGGTTCAAGAGCAGGGGTTATTTCTGTTTGTTCATTCTTGGTGGGAATGGCACCATTCTTATTACTGGTACCACCCATTTGAGTTATTCTTTTCTATATTTTTAATCTGTAAATCCAGAACTTTGTGGAAATGGGAGTTTCTTTTTTCAGAGGAATAAGAGAAAATTATAAACCCTGTTTTCAGAAAGTTTCTCTCTCTGAGACTCACAGTGAAACTTGGGCCTGAACTTTTGAATTGCTTCAAAACCTTTTTAGTCATAATGCAAGAATAAACACAAGATCATCTTGCATAAGGCAGCACTTTCTTTGCTTTGGGTTTATTCTGATGTAAATCACATTTTGATGGAGTTGGGGGCTGTCTTCAAGTTTCTTTTCATTCTTGTCCAAGAATTTCAGATTCTGGGAGTGTTTCTTCTACCTTGACCTGTGTTTGAGTTCGGTGCTGGGACGTTGTGTCCTCCTTACCCTGGATTCAGCCTTCACTGTGCACCTATGAAAAGCTTAGAATTTGAATTCTTTAATGGCAAAGTTCACTGTAAAACATTATTTACACTTTTGTGTGTGTGTGCATACCTGTAAAAATCCCATCTGCAAGCGAAGCCTGGGGGTGTTTGTGGGATCTTTGTCTTGCATTTGCAATTTGTGAAGACTCCTTGGAGTTTTGTGCCTTGACAACCAAAATAAACCACCAGGATTCCTGAGCTAGGCCCTGTAGTTCAACCAGCACTGTCAAAACAAAACAAAAACCTGGAGGTACCCCTGAAAAACCTCTTCCCCATGAAGAAAAAGCTCAATAAATTCCATTTCATTAAGCCCCTTTTGGTGAGCTGAGCTGACTCAGGGGAGAGCGAGGGGTTCTTTTCCAGTGAGGAAAGTGAACATGACTGAACTCTCTGAGCCAGAGAATTCAGAGTATGGGAACAGTAATTTTTCTATTTTAAACTGTTTCCTAAAACTTTTCTGATAAGACTCAGAAGTTTGTTTAGAGGTTTGTTTTTTTTTTAGTGGCGCAATTTGCATAATTGCTGTTTGTTGTCTGAAGATAAATCAGTGAATTTTAAGGCCCAGAAAATGCCTTATTGTGGTGTTTGTAAAAAAAAAAAACGAGAATAGTCCTACAGCTGTTGAAGTAATAGTGCATTAAATGTATAATTTGGGGTTATAAAAGGACACATCCTTGCAGAGCTGCCTGTGTGTGGAGTTGTGCTGAACCCACACCTTGAGTTGTGCCCAGTGTCCACTCCCAGTGGTGCTGGGTAAGATAAAATTGCTCTCAGCTCAATTTCCTGCAGAGGGGAGGTCATAAGGAGCTGGGCAGGGTCTGCCTGTGCTGCCCAGGCCTGGCAAGGACACAGCGTTTCTGCTCTGGAGCCAGCTGCAGTTCGAGGATTCTTTGTAAAAACACAGATACTTTTATAAACACTGATAAGATGGGAACAAAGTTCCTGTCAGAGTCGGAATTGGATACACCGAGGTGGATTTTTCAGCTTCATCTTTGCAAAGTCAGAATTAAAGCCCTGCAGTGTGTGAGGGCTGGCCAGAGCTGAAGCAGTGCTCAGATATATTTTTTTTTTGCAAAGAATAGGACATAAAAATCTCTTTGTCCTCGCAAGACTTTTAGGTGCTGCGAGTTAGTTGGGTTTGAAGCTGTGCCTGGAGTACAGGAATCTCCTTTAGGAGAGCCTGGCTGCTCTCCTCTCCCATGAAAAGGCAGGAGACTCCCCAGACTTGCTCCCACAATTACCAATTGTCGTTTCATTTCAGACTGAGCAGCAGCAGGCAATTACAGCTGCTGCTTTTAGAGCTGTCTGACAGGTAGGAGAGATCTCTGGGCTTCCTACAAATTGCTTTAATAGCTTCCGCTCACAAACAGCTTTATGTGCCCATTTCCTCCTCCTGGCAGCTGCAGTGAGCATCTCTGGTGTAAAATAAGCAGGGAGCACTTGCAGGCACTGCAGCGTGCCCCAGTCTGGTGCTGGGCTTTGTTTCTGCGTGCTGAAAATCAGATCTTGTCTAGTTAAATTCTCAGGTACCAGGGAAAGGCAGAACACAGAATCCCAGAATCACTGAGGCTGGAAAAACCCTCCAAGAGCATCACGTCCCTGCTGTGTCCCCACCTTGTCCCAAGGGGCCATCTCCAGGGATGGGGATCCAAACCTCCCCGGGCAGTGCCAGTCCTGGCCACCCTTTCCAGGATGAAATTCCTGCTGCTGTCCCCCCTGAGCCTCCCCTGGAGCAGCTCGGGGCTGTTTGAGCCCCACCTTTAAATTCTCTGTGTCTTTTCACAGCCTGGCAGGCCTGGCTGGGCTCTGTGGCTGGAGCTGAGTCGCTTTCACTGCATTTGGCACAGAAACCCCAAAACTGCATTGCTGAAACCCAAATCGGCTGCACTGTTGGAACAACGAGTTAAAATTACTGAGGAGGAGGAGGAGGAGGAGGAGGAGGAGGAAGCTCCTTCCTCCCACTGAAATCCCTGAACAAGAACTTCCACCAGGCGCTGTTCACATCACGTTAGCTCATAAGCTCATGTGGCACTGCGGAAATAAATGAGGAATTATTATTTTCTCCAGCAGCAGCAGGAAGCTCTGATGCAAATCACTGCCAGAAGTCTGCTACTCACAGACACTGCGTTTTTTGCCGGCAAAAGGTTCTTTTTTCCGTGCAAAATGTTGTTTTTTTCCGTGAAAAAGGTTAAATTTTTTGCCGTGCAAAAGGTTGGTTTTTTGCCGTGCAAAATGTTGAGATTTTGCCGTGCAAAATGTTGGGGTTTTGCCGTGCAAAATGTTCTTTTTTGCTGTGCAAAATGTTATTTTTTTACCGTGCAAAATGTTGAGATTTTGCCGTGCAAAAGGTTCTTTTTTGCCGTGCAAAAGGTAGGTTTTTTGCTGTGCAAAAGGTGTTTTTTTCCGTGCAAAAGGTGGGGTTTTTTGCTGTGCAAAAGGTGGTTTTTTTTGCAGTGCAAAATGCTCGGTTTTGCCGTGCAAAAGGTGGTTTTGCCCCGGCCGTGCTCCGTGTGGGTGTTTTACGCTCGTGCAGCGGGAAGGGCGGAGAGGAGGAGCGGCAGGATGGACCAGGAGCGCTCCTTTCTCGGCTGGAACATCCTCCCATAGGCTCCGGGGCTGGGTGACAGGGACAGCCCTCCGCAATTGGCTGCTCGTGCGGTGGCACCATCCGTGATGTCACCTTGGCAGCCTCCTCCGGGCTCTCTCCGGGGGCTTTTCTTTCCCGGCACAGCCTTGTGAGAGAGGAAAAATAGAGAGGAGAGCGATGCTGAAGCGCTGCCTCCCCATCCCCGCCTGAGAAATCCCCGCTGCTCCTCCCAGCCCGGCGGAGCTGGTGGGAAATCAGGGGAGGGGGATTGGATTTCAGCGCTTTCAGAGTTATCCCGGGGATTTTGGGGAATCCTGGAGCTGCTGAAAGCAGCAGTGGGGAAGGGAGATGCAGCGGCGCGGCAAGGATCGGCTCAATTGGGAGCGTTTAGGAATAAATCATGGGATAAATGTAAGAAAAGAAAGAGAAAAGGCGCGACAGAAAGGATTTCCTAACTCTCGGACTGGGATTTGTGATACTGAACGCTCCAAACTTGGGGTTTTTTTGCCCCAAAGCACTCGTGTGTTGTTGTTGCTGCTGTACACACCTACCTGAGCATCTCATTTGCATAATTTGTATAATTGGCACAGCCACTGCCGGCCTAAACCACACAGTCTGCACAGCTTCCCCTTTTTCTTACCAGTTGCTTTTGCTCTCCACCCCTTTCTGCTGAATTTGATCTTCTCCAAGTGTTCAGGATTTTATTTATTTTTTTAATTGGGCTAGAAATAGGAATCGTGTTTGTTTTCCAGGATGAAGCAGCAGGTGCCTTCATGCCACTGAAAGTCTTTGTGACTCAGTCCTCATCTGTCAAATGGAAATATTAAAGGTGTTAATGACCTCAGTTAAAAGCAAAGGATTTCTATAATCCTTTCTTGTGATGATCCCAAATACCAAGGATATTCTTTCCAAATTCTCAGCCAGTGGAGATAATTTTAGTGGCAGCCAATTAATTACATGTTAATGTGTGCTCTCCGACCTGTTCTGGTGTGATTCGGTTTGGATGATGTGCTATGTCTGTCTTAGCTTATAAAACCAGATTTAATGACCCATGAAGCAATTACTGAATTGTTATTCCTATAGAAGAATATTTCCATGAGACTCAAATTTGTGTGGAGCTCCAGGATTTGTGATGGGCTGGTTTTCTGGGCCATGTCTTAGGGAGATAATGAGGTGATGGTCTTTAATCTTAAATTACTGAAGTGCCTGTGTCAGCATGCTGAGTCAGGATATTTTTAATCTCTGCTTTGGATCAAACGAGTATTTCACATTTACCTCCAGTACAATGTGTTTGTTCATGGGATCAGGCAAGGAGAATGCTGCACGAGCTGTGCCATGAGGGTCAGGATCTGGAAATCCACTGCCTCATTTCTGCAGGGAATTGATAATGTGGGGCCTCACTGGAGAGCAGTGGGTCTGTGATATCAGCTTCTTGGTTGATAATAACTGATTATTAGCCAATTGTGCTCAAATTCTGCTGCACAGGACTGGTGGAGCCTGGGACATCCCTGTGCAGGGGCTGTCGGGGATTCCAAGCGGGATGAGCGATGCTGCCATGTCCTGATCCCTTCTCTCAGTGCACACACAGAGCCTGCTATAAAATCTGTCCCAAAATGTTCTTACCAGCAAGGAAATGGGCATTGTTTTCCAAGCCAAATCCCTTGGAATTCCCAGGAATTCCCGTGGAGAGTGTTGAAACCTTGCTGGTGTCACAAGCAGCAGGGCAGTGAGCCAAAAACCAGGGATGATCTCTGGAGGTCAGACAGAGCCAGCAGAATATGGACTGGAAGTGACCTTAAAGGTCACCCAGTGCCACCCCTGCCATGGGCAGGGACAGCTCTCACTGTCTCAGGCTGCTCCAGCCTGGTCTTGGACACTTTCAGTGATCCAGGGGCAGCCTGGATTCCTCTGGGAATTCCAGCCCCTCCCCACCCTCACAGGGAGGAATTCCTTCCCAATATCCCACCTAACCCTGCCCTCTGCCAGTTTTAAGCCATTCCCTGTGTCCTGGCACTCCATCCCTTGGGAATTGTCTCTCTCCATTTTCCTGTCAGCCCCTTTAGGTACTGCAGTCCCCCAATTAATTCACCCTGAAGTTTCTCTTCTCCAGGCTGGACAATCCCAATTCTCTCAACCTTTCCTCACAGCAGAGCTGCTCCATCCCTCCAATAGGAGGACGAGCAAATAAAGACAAATAAAAAACCAAACCCTTCTTCCTTTTCCCTGGATCCCCTGTTTCCTTGCCGTGGAACGTGTCTCTGTTGAGACACTGGAATTTGGAGGCACAGCCTGCTGGAGGCAGCCACACCAAGAGTTTGGGCCTCATTAATTGCTAAGCACTTTTGACAGCCGTGCTCTCAACCCTTCAGGGTTTTTCCTGCCAGGATGGGAGGAATTTCTATTGTGCCCCCTCAATTTAACACCAAGATCTCCAGGAGAGCCCCTCCTGGGGGGCTGCTGGGTGCTGGGCTGCTCCCAGCTGGAATTTCTGGGATCCCCTGCGTGGCTTTGCTGCTCCAGCAGTCCCGGGAGGAAGCAGCAGCTGCAGGAGGGGCTGGCAGAGCCTCCATCCCCAGCCCGGGGGGATCCACCCAGCCTGGAATGCGGGGCTGCGGCACCGCCCGCCGCTCCCTGACCGGGCTTGTGCAGGGCTGGGCTCCTCCCGGCTTCAGCCGTGCTCAGGTGCTCGTTCAGGGGTGAAGGGTGATTCTTTTTGAGAGCCCAAGGGAATTATTGAAGGTTTCAGAGCCTCCCCATCTCCCGATGGGGCTGAGCTGGCAGGGCTGGTCCGGCTCAGAGCCTCTGCCAGGGGAAGGAGGGCACTGCAGAATGACTCAGTCTGAGTGAATTGTTCTGGCAGGGCCTGACCCCGATGTATTCAGGTTTATTCAGGCATAGCTGAACGAAGTGGAATGGTCTGGAGCTCTGTGGTGTTCTTTGCCTGAATTACAGTGAGGTTTCTGTCAGTGGAGGTCTGATATTTAAATCCCTTCTGTTCCTTTATCCAAGGCTGACTCCCTTCCTTCCTCCCAGGTGTTGAGGTTGGAAGGCCACGCAGGTGCTGTTTTATCTTCCTACCAAAAAAATAAAATTAAAATATGGAAGAATCCTGCATCCACAAAGATCCCAGTAAAGCACAGGTGCCTTCAGCTGTTCACTGTGGAGCTCAGCAGAGAACATCCACTCCCAAAGTGTTCTGGAAATATCTTGTGAGGGGTGTAGAAGCCTTGGCAAGATGATTTTGGAGCTTTCTTAGGATTTCTCCTTTTCTTTCCCCACCAGAAATGAAACATTTGTCACTAAGGTGGAAGAAATCCTTTTCTCCTCACAGAAAGGCCCCTGCAGGAGCATTAGTCCTTTTCTTAGTCCTGCAAAAAAGGAAGACACTTCTTTCCTCAGCTGTGAGGAGCAAACAGAGAAGTGTTTGCAGCAGTTCCTCTTTTGGGATGACTTCCAAGGCTTTTACTGCCATGCTGCCGTGACAGAGGGGCAGCCTGAGTTAAAGAGGGAACATAAAACAAGGCCAGAAGCTTCAGAGGACTAAAATAGGGGGAGAGACTCAGCATCTGTCAAGGTCAGCACAGCAGCAGGAGAGAGTCTGAGGAAAGAAAGGAAAGAGGAAAGAGGAGAAAGGAAAGAGCTGCTGGCTCCTTCTCTGAGGAAAGAGGAGCAGCAGACACTCCTGGAGCTCTGTCAGCACCGGCTGCTCCAGGAATTGGAGCAAATGAGGCTCCAGGGGATGAGTTTGGAGCTGTGGGGTTGTCACCCCTGGGTCCTGGGTCTGCCCTGCCCACGGGGAGCACAGACAGTCAAAGTGTGGGTGGCAAAGTGGTGGTGGCACAGCACTCAGTTTGGGCTGAGTTTGGGTGGAGCAGAAGGTCCCCAGTCAGGGGGGATGAGGAACAGAGGGCAGGCCCTGGCACAGGGTGCCCACAGGAGCTGGGGCTGCCCCTGGGTCCCTGGCAGTGCCCAGGGCCAGGCTCGAGCACCCCAGGATAGTGGGAGGTGTCCCTGCCTGGTGAAATTCTTATTTCTGCCTTGCTCCGAGGTCAGGGCGAATGAAACTCAGCAGACGTTGAAGTCTCACTCTGAAATTTATTATCCTAATCTATTACAAGCTCATGAGATGCGAGTTCTCTCTAACAAGCTGAGAAAGTGAACCTAAAATGTGTCTACTCACGGTTATTTAATCTTTAATCATCTAATAAGAAGTTGATCTCTGTATTATTTATGTTTCTAACCCAATTGTGATCACCTGAAACCTGCAGTGCAGACCTCTTTCACCCAATAACAGAAAACCACCCAGATTCATGAAGAAGAAGGAAGAAGAAGGTGCAAAAAAGACAATTAATCCACACCCAAAGTTCTCCATCTTGGCTCCCATATATCACCATACACTAAAATCCCAAATGTGAGTTTTTCACCCTGTGGGATCACACAATACCTTCCAAACTCTCTCCCCATGACCCCAGTACCATCACTCTTTTTTTGAAGCCCATTTTAAGGTCTCAGGTCCAAACAGAGTCCAAAATTCTCAGCACCTGGAGTTCCCACAGCTGCCCATGGCAGGGGGTGGCACTGGATGATTTTAGGGTCCCTTCCCACCCACCATAACTGCATCCTCCAGCCTGGAGACCTGAGAGCAGCTTGGCAAGGGACATGTGCCACATCCAGTTTTTATTTAAACACATCCGGGATGGTGACTCCACCACCTCCCCGGGCAGGCCATTCCAGTGCTTTATCGTTCTTTCTGTGAAAAACTTTTTCCTGATATCCAACTTATATTTCCCTTGGTGCAGCTTGAGGCTGTGTCCTTCCCTTCTGTCAGTGCTGCCTGGAGAAACCAACCCCACCTGATACAGCCACTCTCAGGGAGTTGTAGAGAGAGATAAAGAGGACTCCCAACCCTTCCTGCAGCTTTAAATTAAACTTTACAAGCATTTTTCATTTGTTCCCATCACCACGTCAGAGTCGAAGCCCCAGTGACTCCCCTGGCAGGGTCCTGGCAGCTCCTGGCAACCTGGCACCAGGTTGCACCAGCAACCTGGTGAACTCAGCTCCTCCAGGTTGCAGGACAGGAAGCCTTGGGAATCCAAAGGGGTTCTGTGTGGCTCTGAGGGTGCTTTGCAGCCCCAGTGCCAATCCAATTGCCTCTTGTGCTCGTCCCTGATTGCCCCAGTTAATGAGTTTTTAGTGCGCTGAACCCTACTTAATACATTGCTTAATAAAATGAGAGTAATTAATCAATTATCCAAGAGGGCCCAGCTTTTGATCGTTCTTACGCACTCTCTGCAGCAGCCAGGGTCCTGTGCCCACCCTCCTCAGGGTCACAAGGATCCCGTTTTTTGTGGGAATACACAGGACAGAGAGGAAAACAGACCTAATTAGCATAGCTGGTTCCATAACCAAGATGCCATGGCAGGAACAAACAGAGCTTTGAAGATTACAGAATATGGGATTAAAACCTGAGTATGGGAAGAGAAGAGATACAAGAGAGAAAGAAAAAAGAAACCATCCCCCAACTGCTTTCTACAGATGAAATAGAATATACTTTGTTTTTTAGGTACATAACTCAAGACACTGAACCAATGGAGAGAGGTGTCCATCCTGTGGACCAATAATTTGCCTTTTTAGTGCAGCATGTTATAGAAAGACTGAATGAATTGTAAATGAAGCCTTCTGATTTTCTCCTGCCTTCTGGCTGGCTCAAGCATCTTTATTTTGTGTCACACAGTCACAGAGAGCCATTGCCTTAATGCAGTGCTGAAAGGTGATTTTGCTGCTCAGGGTGATGGATACAGCCCAGGAACAGGGGTAGAAAATGATGATTATTTATAGGCATCTCCTCGAGCTGTATGAACTGCAGAATGAAAGGTTTTCCCAGCAGCAAAGCTGAGTGTGAGAACTGCTGACAGCCTGGGGCAGGGCTGTGGAGGGGCAGGAAAGATGGATCCAGCAATTACCACCAAGGCAAAATCTGCTGACAAATTGGTCCCCTTTTTTCCTTTCAGTTAGGAGTGACAAATGGTTTAATTTATATGACTTCCTGCATTAAACAACGGCGTGGCCAACTGCCTGGAGATCCATCTACGGATGGATTTTAATGTGTTTCCTTTTGAGAGGTTCCCAGTGAATTTTGCTTTTGGTTCTAGTCTGTTAGGTCCCTGCAATGTGGCGTTTGCAAGGAGGAAGGATTACAGTGCAATTAAAATTCCTTGTCCTTTTTCTTTCTCCTTGCTGGCACTCCTGTGTGAGGAGTTGATTGTTTCTGTCTGGAAGATCCAATTAAGATTCAACACTGAAAGCCTTTACAACTCCACATAGGTGGAGCAGGAGTGCTGCAGGATCTCATTTATTTCACACTCTTAAATAATTTTCACTCGATATGCCAATTAGAAGTATCATAAACACAGATAGGGGAATAGATTGGAACAGATTGGAATAACTCTTTGGTTTACAGTGCTGAAAATGCTGCCTGTACTTTCCAAAAATGGGATTAACCAAATCTAACTTGCTCTCCACGCAGAAGAATGCAGAGACCTTTCTCAGTAAGTATTAACATTTTAGTGGGCTCTGATTCAATTCTCCCAGACAGCGCAGAAAATTTTAATCAGGTGTTATTTTTAACTGTGGCTACAGAAAATAGCTGATTTCTAGGAACAGGAGGATGGTGAGCAGAAACTGTGAGCACTGCTTTTGTTGGATTTGGCTTCGTCTTCTCCTTTGGATTTACACACCCAAGTTTTTCTCAATATGTCTGTTCACCAGAGGCAGCCCCTGATGAATCTCTGGGAGTGTTTTTGGTCTGTGCTGTGCTGGTGAGTGCTCAGCACCCTGAACCCACCTGGTCTGAGTCCCAAACACCCCCCACCCCTCACTGGAGACCTGCTGGTGACCCTCCAGTCTGGCAATCCCAAAAATCCTGCTCTTCCCCCTCTGCACAATGGGCACAAAGGGATTTCTTTCCTCCCTGGCCTTCTTTGGACTGTGGAGATTTGGGTTTTGGGGCAGCCAACAGCTTTGGGCACAGGCAGCACCAGGGATGCCCCAGTTTTGGTTCTGTCTCCCCACCGATGTCTGTCTGTCTGTCTGTTTGTCTTTTAGTTCTGTCTCACCACCAAAGGGCAGCAGAGTTGTGTCAGCTCCAGCTCCTCGGGACATAGGCTGAGCCTAAAGTGCTCTGAAACCTCCTGACAGAGCAGGGCATCCTCTGCTGCTGCTTCTGTTGTTTCTGACATGTTGTACAACACTTCACAAGGGATGCACACCCAAGGGCATTTCCCTCAGTCTGGTTTTGGTGCGTTTTTTAAAATTTATTTAAATGATTTATTTAAGCCCAGCTGTCTGAGAGAGGAGATTCCTCAGCAACAAGGGAAACAGAAGAAATCCAAGGTGGATTTCAGGAGAGGCTTGGCAGTGGGTAACCAAGGCAACGTGGCCTCTTTTGAAATCAGTGCTTGCAGCAGCCCCCCCCCTGTCTGGTGTGCAGAATGGTCAGCACTGAAATTTGGGGAACACAAGGTGAAATATTTGAGGCAGACAAAATCATCAGGCAGGGTCTCAGTGGTGCTGTGGGGAAGCTGGACCAGGTGGGGATGGATGGGTTTTGCTGCTGGGCCCTCACAAGGGGTGGAAGAGGCTGGTTCTACTAATCCAGAAATGAAAATAGAGATTGCAAATTTTTTTTCTGGCAAAAGTGGTCCCAGCCTGCTCTGTTTTTACACTGAGAATCTGTGGCAGAACTCAGACAGCAACTGTTTATTAATAGAGGGGGGAAACGTAGCCCAGAGCCTTCCCTGAATGGGAAAATTCCTCTGGGGCTGATTTTAATCGCTCGATTGGACATGGGGATAAACAGGACGGAGACACAAGGAGTGGTTTAAGCCATTTTTGTGTTCCCATCATCTGTTAAAAGCCCCGGGGGTGAACAGGTATTGTGGCTGCTTTAATTTACATTCACACTGTGATGCTTTTGGCTGATCAGTCTGTCTTTTCACGAACATCCCCTCAGCACCTCCCCTGGTCAGCACAGGAGTTGGGATTTTAGGGAATCATCTGTGGAGCAGGGAGAGGATCTTGGATGGATGTATCTGAATTAGACCTCAGCTTTGGGGCTTCTGAGAGCTGCAGGGGGCTGCTGTGTGTCCCAGCCAGCCCTTCTGGATCAGATTCCCCAGGGTTCTGTGTGGGGACAATGGGACCTGCCAGGACCTGGGCTCAGTTCTGCCCCAGCCGTGGAGCTGAACCAGCAGCTCCAAATTCATTCCACACCAGCCCCGTTCAGGCACTGCTGAAGTTGTGTCAAACCCACACTTTGTGCCACATTCAGGGGGCTCGTGGCCAGATTTGGAGCTGGTCCTGGGCACCTGAGGGTCCCTGTCACACCCTGGTCACACCCGGGCCACAGGGATCCCACCCTGCCACCAGCACGGCTTTCACCTGCTGGAAATGGAGAAATCCACAGCTAAATTATGAATTATAAACCATAAACCAGCTGGACACAGACAAACTGCCTGCAAAAAGGCATTAGGGGAGGGCCCTGTGCCCACAGATGGTTTTATTGCCCAGTGCTTTTTATCATATAAATAAATAGAGCCCAATCCTTTCCCTGCGCAGCCAGGGGTGACTTTCTGGCCTCTTCAGCACCTGGAGAGTGAGAGCGTGGTTGGTTGTGTTTTGTCTTCATCTGAGCCTCGTTTCAAGCTAAAATCCAGTGATCTCCGGTAGAATCCCGTGCAGGGGAGGGGATGGGGGTGTGCGGAGCTGGCGGGACGGGGCCGCAGAGCCGCGGTGTCCGCGGGGGCTCTGCAGCCCCCAGCCCCGCATTCTCTGCCATTGCTATAGTAACTTTCTGCCTCCTGATTTTGTTATGAATGGCGGTGGGAGAGGCTCCGAGCCGCTCCAGCTGATGTCCTGCTGTTCCAAACATCCCCACAGCTCGCCTGCCTTTTTTAACCCCCCAGCGCCCGGCGCGGTTTAGCCGGGGGCTCCTTTGTCAGCCTTCGCTTCCTTCCTTTGTCTCTGCCACAATGAACCGTGTGGCACAGAAAGAATGGGAATTTGGGAGGTTTGTCCTAATGGGCACACAAAGAGGGGGAATTGGGGAGCTCCGGATCTTCATGGGCACACAAAGAGGGGGAACTTGGCAGCTCTGTCCACTTGGACCAGCTTCCCAATTTAATTATTCCCAGAGACAGTGGTGCCTGGTTCCTCCCAGCACCCTGCAATTTATCCTCAGCCACAGCCTCCTTCCTATCACATGTGGTCATTTATTCCCCCCAAGGTGCTGGTGAAACACTCCTCAAGATTTGCCCTAACTCAGTTTCTGCTGCTGTTCATTAAAGTCAGAGTGGGGATGGATTTTGGGCTCAGGGAACATGTCCTGCCTTGAGTTGAACAAGAGAGATACACTGAAAATGATGTGATTTAAAATCCTGCTCCACCAAATTGACTGGACTTCCATGGATTTTCTGATGCTGATGGTGTTTCAGGTAGTTCTGTTGGTGCTGAGTTGTGTACATGTTCTTATTACTAAATAATTTGCTTGCCTTAACATTATTATTTCTTAAACCTGATCTTTGAGATGCTGATTAATTAGTGCCTAATGCAGTAGACATCTTAAGTAATTCATTTTTTTTAATGTCATTTTTGTCTTTAATCCCCATATCTAATTTTCTGACCATTAGAGAATTAATGAATTAAAAGATCGACGTATCTGTTTACTCAAGATATCAAAATATTGATAAAATATTTCTTCAAATTATCTTTGCAGGTAGTTAAGTGATTCTTAAACTGCAGCTCATAATTTTGAAGTCAGAACTTTCTCTGCAAACATTTCTTTTGATCCTACAAAAGTCCAACTCAACCTGCCTGGCCTCCAGAGATGTTCCCTAGCAGATGGAAACCTAAAACTTCAGGTTTTGATTCACTCAGTTTTATTTAACAAAGTATTTAGTGTTGACTTCAGACCTTTAAAATGAAATCCCAGCACACCAGGTCAGGAGAGGCTGCTTTGCATGGAGTGTAACAGAAATTCTGCACCAGAAATTCTGCACCAGAAATTCTCCTGGTGCTGCTCCCCTCCATGAGTTAGTGATACCCTATGTTTTCATTCCAACGCGGGTTTGGGGTGATTTCAAACAAATGCCTCCATGTATAAAGCATTTACTGAAGGGAATGCAACTCATACTCTTTTTAAGACACTGGTACCAAGTTTTTGGGATGCTGAAGCAGCATCCTGGGTGTTCCCATCCTCCCCGTGGCCCATTCCAAGCGCTCCAGCTCGGCAGCAAGGGGATCACAAGGATGTCTGGTTTATCAGGAGTCCCTTCCTAAAAGGTTATGGAGAGGAAAAGCAGGAGTTAACTCTCTGGGTGGTCTGTGAGGCAAACAGATTTATGAAATAAAGGCTTGTAATGCAGTTTAATCAGATTAGATTTATTTAATAAGTGCATCGTGAGGACGTTGGCTCATGGCAGCAGCCACAGCAACGGCCCAGACTTTGTGCAGAGCAGCACAAAGAGATCTGAGGCTTCAGGGCTGTCAGTTCAGTCCCTTTTCTCACCCCTGATGCCATCCCTGCCTGGAAATAGGGGCTGGAAGCTGAGGGCAGAGCGGTGGTGGAGGAGCATCCCCAGGCAGGGCTGGCTGCACACAACAAGAGCCTGGCCCCGTGTCTTGCTCTGTCCCAGGCTGCCGCCGTGGCTGGAGGTGAATTTGAATTTCTATGCCTCATTTCCCATGTGTACAGTGAGGCCAAGAACGCCGCCTTTGTCTGTGGGGCTGTTTAAAATGTAATGAGATGAGATTTTCAGAAATGACAAATGGTTCTCGGGGCCGCGCGCGGGCGCTGGGATGGGGGCTCTGCAGAGGGGCCTGGGCTCTCCTGCTGGGGTTTGCAGGCTGTGCCAGCAAAACGAGGAACCCGAGCAGTGCAGGGACAGCCCAGGGAATGCCACTGCTGGAAACTGGAGCTTGAAGCCTCTTCTCAGTTTTAAATTAAAATTCAGGGACAGCCCAGGGAACACCACTGCTCTGAACTGAAGCTTGAAGCCTCTTCTTGGTTTTAAATTAAAATTCAGCGACACCAACGTATCCTTCCGGTTAGCACCGGCTCTCCCAGACACCACACGTGGAGAGGAGAGAAACCTCTGTGAAAACAAGGGAGGAAAGGGAAGTTTCCTTTTTTAGGGAAGGGTTTAATGACTTGGTTTGATTTTTGCTTTGATATTTTCAGCGTGAATGAATGCAGTAATTAAAAAAAAAAAATAAACAAGCAAGCAAGCAAACAAACAAAAGTCCTAGAAAACCCTGACAGAGTCAGGAACACGACCTGACACCCTGTTCAGGGTGTTGGGAGCACTCCAGATAAATCCTCCTGAAGTGACAGATGTGCTTCTGTGGAGCAGAGATGATCCTGCAGACAGGTTCAGTGGGGTTGAGATGGGTCCGCTCTTCCTCTGGGAATCCCATGGAAAAGAGGAATGTCTGGGGTCCCTGTGTCCCCATTTTTATCTGGGTAGGAATGGTTGGCTCCTCCCCCTGTGGGGGCTACTTTATGTTAGCTGAGGTCGCTGAGGAAAAAAACACAGAGGATAAGTGAGGCATAGGATAAATAGAAATAAAAAGGACCAGGGAAAAAAAATAATGATCTTTGTCTCAGCATTTGAATGGAGTGTATTCATTTATCAAAAGACTTTCTGCTGGTCTTTAATGTTCCTGAAATAATGTGTCTGGTCTTTGAGTGCTCACCGCCAAGAAAATCTGTCAGCCACTCCAGCAATTATCATATCCCAAGGGAGAGTTGGTTAATGATTTCTCTGTGGACAGCTTGGTCTTTCAGTTTTTGTGCTCTGCCAGAACAATTTCCAACCCAATGAAGCATTTTAGGATTCGGTTGGACTCTTAATACTTAAGGAATATTCTGGAAACTGCAGTTATTCACTGGCACCTCTTGATCCTGAGCCCGTGCCTTGGAAAATTCAAATGCCAGGGTGGGATGTGGGGAGCAGCAACACTCAGAGAGAGGGAAGGAGGCTTTCCAAGCCTCTGGCCAGGCAGGGAAATAAAGATTATTGCAGTGGCACATGCAACAAGTTGATGCTTTTAAGGGCTGCACAATCCTGTGAGCAGTGCTGGCTGCAGAGCTCAGCACAGTCTGAGCAGATCCTTGCTCTGAGCACCCCTAAAATGCTGTTGATAAAATGATTTTTGTTGAAAAATCAAAGCTTTGATCAGCTTCTCTTTGAGAATCAGAGTGGTTTGGGTGGGAAGGGACCTTGCAGATCATCCCTTACAGAGGTCCAGGATGGAAATCCCTAAGCCATCCCTTAAATTGACACAATGGCTTGTGCCAGGTTTTTCTTTGCCCATTTTCACTGGAGAACTGACCCAGTGGAGCTCTGCTTCTGCAAAAATACCCAAATTTCACTGGGATCCTGTCTTGCTTGATGAATCTTGCACCCACTGGAAGCATTAATAATTAATTAGTTGCAATAGGAAGAGCAGATTTGGAAGTAGTTGCTGTCATTTAGTTTAATAATGGCAATTTAATGTTGGAATATACTGCTGCAAATTCTGTCTGCGTTCTTAATTGTTAAATAATGAAGAAAATTCTGGATTTGCAGCAATTATCTCACCTAAGGATGGAATGCAAATAAAGCAACATGGAGCTTATATTGCCTTGTTTCTAATCCAAATCAAGTTTGATTGTTCAGCCTTGGAAGGGTGAGAATGAAATGGAACAAAGCACTATGAGACTTTTCCCTCATGAGCAGTAGAATCAGAGAATGCCAGGACAGTTTGGGTGGGAAGGGACCTTAAATCCCACCCAATCCCACCCCCTGCCATGGGCAGGGACACTTTGCACTGTTCCTGCCTGGATCCCTGTAGGACACGAACTAAAGACAAAAGACTTCCAATATTTCAGAAGACAAAAGACATAAAAAATCTTGAATTTTTTAATTTTATAAGGTGTTCCAATGCCATGATGGGTGAACAGGACTGACAGCTCCCCAGTGCCATTGGCCAAATTAGAGAAATGGCCAAAATGTTTTTTCTCTGAGAACCAGAAAGGCAAACACCAGCTGGAGAAAGGTTGTTTTGGGAAAGGATGGTTGTTGTGCCAAGATCGTTTTAAGAAGAAGCTTTCCTAAGAAACTTTTCCCTTGGGAAATGAGTTAGCAGCTACCAGCAGGTGAAAATCTCTAAGGCCCAAAAATATCCCTGCACAGTTTTCCTGGCAGATCCTTCCCACGCCTCCACGGAGCCCGTGGCCATCTGAGCATCTCCCAGGGATGAACCAGCTGCACCCCAGGCTGTCCCTGAGAGCCTCTGCCCTCAGCTCAGCAAACTTCAGGACGTGTCCACACCACCACTCCAAGGCTTTCCTCCCTCTGGAGCTCTGCTGCTGCCTCAATGTGGCAATTAATATTTATAAACCCTGAATAAAGCAGCGCTGGTGTGTACCTGAGAGCCCATCTGCAGGGCTGCAGCCCCCAGCCCTGCACCTGGGATCAGCGTGGCTGAAACCCTACTGGATCCTTGGGGATGATCCCAGGAGGGGAAGGAGCTGGGGCTGTTTCCCTGGAGAGGCCCCAGCTTTGGATTCCTCCCTCCTTCATTAGTTGCCAGAGCACATCATCCTCATCCTTCAGGGCCAAGCTGCTGGCTTTTCTTTTTTATTTTTTTTTTCCTATTAGTCTGGAGTCTTTTATCACAGCACTGTGCATTTATTACCGGGCTTTGCTCAGTTGTGACCTTGGCTTTGGTGGTTTTCCACCTTTTTGGATACAAATGCCTTGATTTGGGTGTGGCTTGCAGGCAGAGATGGCTCTGGGATTATTAATTCTAAATACATTTATTCCTTTTAGTGTTTTTGGGGTTTTGTTTGTTTTTTTGGTGGTTTGCTTGTTTGTTTGTTTGTTTTTTGAATCTTGCAAAGGTGCATGGTAGCCATTTGGGCACAGATGCCTCTCAATTAACAATTGATGTATGCATGTGCAAAGATGCCAACCAATGAATAATGCATGGCAATAAGTAGCCTGGCCATTGGGCTTGTCCAGCACAAATATTGCATATGGATCAATCCAAAGGCCCCAAATCACACATGAAAAGAAATGTATTATCAGGTGGAGACAGCCACAATAGATGTGAGTCCTCACCTGTGTGACCAGCCTGGCTCTGCTCCCGCGTCCCCAGGGTGTCCCAGGCTCCCAGGGTGGGGTGGACTCGGCCCCTCGGGAATGACCCCAGCCCTCCTGCCGGCCCTGGAGCGGCTCAGTGAGGTCCAACCCGCAGGGAATCAGTCCCAGAGGATGCTCCGGACACGGGCAGGGAGAGCCGGGCGGGCTCGGAGCCGCCCCGGGCCGGGTGCGGGTGGTGCTGAAGGGACAGCGCCGGGGGCCGGGCCGGGCCCAGCCGGGGCCTCGTCTCTCCACTGACCTCACCCCCTCTCCCTTGCCCCC